>QYTT01095651.1:8855-21837 GCA_006980735.1 Dasypogon diadema
TTTATTTCTGAGAGCATAAATATTTTGCATGACGATTTATATAAATCATTTATTACATAAGATATTTAAAGAAAGAAAGAAATTAATTTTGGGAGTTTCCTAATATTCAACAAAAATTTCGTGTAAAAAACGGATTAATTTCTAGATACCCCACAAGGTTGAATAAAAAAGCTGTTAAATATGCAGGTTATTTATTATTATTATTTTAAGGGACAAAAGAATAACAAATGACAGCCATTAACAGAAGACTCTCAGAAAGCTATTATTTGGTTATAATTTAGTCAACCTATAGCAGAAACCCAAGTAGCATTTAAAGCATTTTCTAAACATAAAATTGCATTTTGCATTATATAAGTATAGGTAATCTGAGGTGGCGAAGCCATTGGAATGTTGCACATTAAAATTATGTACTAAAAATTAAAATTGAAGGAGCTTTTGATAATTTCTCCTCCGAAGTCATAGAAAGGGCAATCATTAGTAAAGGCTTAGAAACCTCAAGGATCCTATGGAGTAGAATGGAGAATCTTAGTATGTCGAGGTAACTGGAGGTTTCCATGGTCTCTATTCACAGTTCTCTAATAAAAACAATAAAACAAACAAATAATAAACCTTGGGTAACCAGGAGGCTGTGATTGTAATGTTAGAAAATTCCTTATTCTTTGGAATCGTTTTTTTAATTCCATTTCTTTTCAAACCCGAATGAGAATTACTAAGATGAATCATCATTCCACATAATGATGTATGGAATTGTAATTCATCGTGAGTTCGGCAAATATTTACCAACGGAGGACTTAAAATGTAATTCAGAAGGAGTTACAAGTTAATTTTAACTTCTTTATTCCTCTAGAAAGGGAATTAAGGAATTAAAATCGACTTCTAATTCCTTTTCCGGTATTATTGTAATTACAGGGTAATTCCATCTCAACTACATTTCATTAAATGGACTTGGAAATTTCAAATTCCATAGAATGTGAATTAGAAGGGAATTAATTTGGAAAGGAATGATTACTTTACACTTCTGCAGGATAGCTATACACTCAGGTGCATAGCATTATACTACTTATGTAGGTATTCTGTAACCGTATCAAAATATAAAGTCATAAAAGTTTTGAGACATGTAACCACAACTCTAAAAACAGAAGAAAGGATCCTCTTAAGAATTCCTTTTCTTACCACCAAGATAACAAACCGTTTTTAATTTCAAGTTTGAAGGAAAGAAAAGAAAAGAAAAGAAAGGTAAAAAGAATAAGAAAAGAAAGAAAATCTCCAATTATTCAGTGAAAAATTAAAATATAATTTGGAGTTTCAGAAAAAAACATGATCATGAAGAATAAAATGGTTTTCCAAAGTAAGAAGCCCGAATTTTAACGTTGAAAATGCGAAAATATTTAAGGATCGATCACAAAACCTTGGAAGACAATTCCAAAGATCAATTTGGAAATTCTGCAGGGAGTATAACCTAAGTCCACCTTAATCCCACTGCTTTTTTATACTAAAACATTCCAATTGAGTTGTTCTGAAGTTTATCTATCTCGTAGATCTAGTTCTGCAAAAAAACAATTTATTTTCAAAACATTGCCTCCCACATTAGCAGTATTAAGTAAAATAAACTACGACAAAAAATCAAAGCTCTCAAATTTTCCATTACTTTAAGAAGCATCCACCTGTCAGGTAGAGTTCTGATACAATCAGCAACCAGCTCACAAGAACTATGCTGTGACCTAGACTGGATTTAGCTGATTGCACGACAGACTCTATCCGTGCTTTATTGATTTTAGCGAGAAATACACATCTGTTGACAATTGATGTTGGGCATAGCATTAGAAAAACTTGGCACATATTTATCTAAGTATCTAGTTTTACGGAATTCATTCGAACTTGAGATGGAATTGTATAGGCGTCAACATTAAGCTCAGGTGCAGGTAAACTTCAATCGGCGTGCGAGCGAATGTTTTCATATCTTCAATGTAAATCGTTGGACAATATTATTACCACAGGGTGTATCAGAGCGTTTTTATGAGTTTGGACTTTGATCGGCTTTTGCACTTTACAGGAAAATTGCTGATCGTGGTAATTGGAAAATTAGATTAGCTCAAGGTAATTATTGTATCTATCTATCGAGTATTGTTGTAATATCATATAATTACGCGGCGCCATCACATGTTTAGATCAAATAATGAATTTTGGCGTGAGGAAATTTGTTGTGCAAACTGGCAATATATTAACTTGTAAATTGCTGGGAATGTTTTTTTATTACTATAGATACATATAGATCATGATAAAATTTGTAGTTGCCTTGGGTGCTGATGTTAGATTTGAAAATAAAGAATTTTGCTTTTATGAATTCCATTAAATGTAGAACTTATGAAAAATAAATAAACTTTTGACTTGAAATAAGTCAATTTCTAATTATTGAAGAGAGAGGTGGTCTCGTTTTTATTCGGAAGGAGAGGTGAGAATAAGGTTTATAAGTCAAGAAGTTGATATTTTTAATACTATTTTTCTCAAGAAGTTTAAAAATATCTACAGGGAGCTGAAGGTTGCGATTTAAAATAAAGCAAATCTATTGTTTGTTGTAGTATTAAATACTATAGTCACGACATTCTAGTCAAGAAAGGTTACGAAACTGAAGCCTTTAAAGTTTCGTTAATTGTCTAGATGAGAGGACTGTCGGAGGAGGAGGGGAGGGGTGGAGAGAGTAGAGCAAAAAAAAAAATATCGATAAACTTTCGAGGCTGCCAAAATTCATTCTAAGAAAGGCCTTTCAAAGCCTATGTTTCTAGTACTTTCCGGATTTCACTCCAGGATCACTCTGGGAGCCTGGAAGATATCACAAAATTTTTATTTATCCTTCCTCGACATTTACCGTTTTCCCATCGGACTCGACCGTAAATTAATACTAACTAAACGCTATAATCTTCTTTACAATACTTTCAACTTATGAAGATTGGAAAAAACTATTTGAAAATTAGTCGGACTTTTAAGAGGTACTTAATACTTAGTTACAAATACTTTTTTA
The DNA here is from genome assembly GCA_006980735.1 of Dasypogon diadema. Taxonomy (NCBI): domain Eukaryota; kingdom Metazoa; phylum Arthropoda; class Insecta; order Diptera; family Asilidae; genus Dasypogon; species Dasypogon diadema. The sequence goes on from QYTT01095651.1 coordinate 11,875, forward strand.
CATGCGGTACTTCAATACTTGTATTTGTACTTAAGTACTTTTTATTTGATACTTGCTGAGATCTGCACAAAATCACAGGTACTTGTTTTACAAGCAATTTTTCACAAGTTTACCACAAGACCACACTTGTAAAACTTGTTGAACAGGTGAACAAATCCTGAAATTTCACAAGACTAAAACACTAAAATCCCGAATTATTTTTAAAAGCCGAAAGATAAAGGCCGAATTTACAAAATCCCGAATTACAAAAAGCCAAATAATGCTTAAAAATTATTATAATTCCGAATATTCCGAACATTTAAACAGGCAAAGAAATCTCAAGACAAAAAGTAAGGATAGAAGTTCTGTGGTGCAGAACAATTTAATTCTTCTGCCTTTTACAAAAAATAAAAAAAAAACAGAAAATGAAAAAGCCGGTACTTTAAATCTCACGATTTTGAGATCTCGTACTCATGTATGTATGCTAATATGGGATTTTGGACATTCGAGAGTTTGTAACTCGAGATCTTCTCATTCCAAATATTGGATTCGTGATTTTGTAATTCAATATTTCATCCCCAAAATAAATTCAAAAGCCCAAGAGAAATTTCGTGTTTCTTACAAGTGTAGAAAACAAATTGGTAGTACACAGTTTACAAGTAGTACTCGTTGAACTTTCAATTCAATAAATCATATGGAAGAGTTCCTTGATGGTAAAAAACATATATAAATTACAGATTCTAAAGTTTCCTAGGCGTCAGATATTTTCTGTGATATGAATTCCACTTAATATGTATATACAAATTGGTTCTTTTAAAGCTTTTAATAGCTCTCGTATTTCTATCAAAAGAGTAAAATTGCAATTACTTTAATTAATCATATTTCTCCGAGAAATATAAAAGAGAAAATGATTGCACAAGATCGACTTGTGCAGTCCTTTCTCTTCCACAACAATATTCTTCACATCGAAACCATTATTTACTCGGGAATGATATTTATTGCATAAAATACGATGCAAGTGTTTCTGTCCTTCATGAAACATTTTCTAATATCATATTTTCCACAATTCATCGTTGATTAAAAGCTGATTTAATTTCATTAAAAAGCAAAGGCAATCTAAACACAGGAGACCAAGGGAAATATAAGGAAGAAATGAAAATTCGCGATCCCATTCCTCAGTTGCATCAGCCTGGAGATGCGTGCGGAATCCTATACACGTTCGAACGTCAATTTCAATTGAAATCACATAAATTAATAGAGCTGCCAATATCCCATAGGCTTCTTTCTGCCTGCAAACAAAAAATAATTAAAGATCACCCCAAGTTGAGCTACATTAAAAGATATTCCTCGGCGCGATTTAAATCGTTTCATAAGACTTGAAAAGCGGAACAGATTTCGTATTTGGAGAGTCATCACGCGAAATCACAAAATGATACTCTCGTTAATTTGATCAAGACAGTTGGGTATCTTTGGTTCGTGTCTGCTGTTGTGGTTGTTGTTTTTGTTGTTGTTGTTGGTGTTGTGGTTAGACACACATCAGCTGGTGGTTTGATTACTTTTCAAATATTTGGCGCCAATTTGACATGGCGCCACCTCTTTTTCTCTGACCTTTAGATCTCCAGCAATGTTGAGATTGTATCAAATGGTTTCTTAAGATACGTGGATAATTTTATGAGGTGATTTGAACAAAACAACCACATTGCGTAGGCTTTGGATTCTGTCAGCTTGTAGTATAACTTTTAAAATATGTGCGAATATATAATCAAGGCGCCACATCACTCGATTTCGCCTACTTCTGGTGACCGAAAATCCACTCACCGTGGCCTTGAATCGTAAAATAAATAATCAATGTTAACTTGTAGTTGTTTTCCGTGGCGTTTATGCTTACTATCTAATGTTTTTATGTATGTACGTTGTTTGTTTTTATTATGATTCAGGAAAAAAGTGACATTCCTCAATGTTTGAAGGGGCCGGTTAATTATTGTGCTGGCTAATTACCAGCTGTCGATGTTTTCTGATATCACCATAAAATTAACTATTGCCAGCAGCTGATCCGACGGCAAGCTGGAATTTTAGAATTTTCCAAATTCTGTGGTAGTTGACGAATAAGGAATGCGGCGCGCGTTGACCGTTTTCATAAAAGGAAACTGGCTTGTTTTTTGTTGGTATTACCTAAGCCCCGTAGAAAACGCACAGCTTAGAGGCGAAAGGAAATTTTGGAGAAGAGGAGATTGGAAATTTTTTATAATCTTACAAATGTTGCAAATTTATCCACAATTTCTATCATGAAGCTTTACTATGCCAGCCAGTAAAATTTCATGGCTTCGCAATTACAATTTTAGTCAGAAGAATGGCCCGAATCACTGGTACCGAAAGAAATTATTGTGACTTTTGCAGCAGTCGAACGCGCGCCCACACAGGAGCAAATCTGCTGAATTACGTCTCAACCAAATTGACTAATCTTGTCCATTTTAGTGAGCCCTTAAACACCTCTCCCTTCCTATTCCGTCAAACTTTTTTTTTCAAATTTTGCCAAATCCCCCAACTAACATATGCTTTTTTATTAACTAGGCCTTTAATTTTATGCCGATAACGCGAATACTCAAACTGCCAGCATTGTCAAAACGGCTCTTCAAGAGATCCAGTGTTTGATTTTTCTGCATCGGACCAGGATAAACGCATAAAATATAGCAGCGATTCCCAAATGGTAAATTGGCTAAGCCGACTCTGCGACAGCCGGCCCCATCGAGTGCTAAAGCTAAAACGACTTGATATAGAAGAAGACGTGTTCGAAATTCGGGCAAGGGGGACATTGCGACGCCGAATGGTGCTAAGAATCCATGAAGATCCATGAAGATCGGCCCGTACCTCCATTTAAAAATTCATCAACTCAATCTTCATCACTTTAAGGAAACATCGGCAATGATGCTTTCACGATTTGTGGAGGAGAAGTTGGATATAGCTCTGTAGCATGAACCCCGGTTTCGCAAAGGTGGGATCGGAAAACCACCGGTGAACGTAGGGACGCTTCACATCTGGAAGCAGAGAAGGAGAATAGCATTAGAACAAGGCGAGATATGGGGTGCAGGTGCTTTAATTTAACTTAATTGTTGTAATCAAAAATGGGTCATAAAAGAGCACCAATTGGATTTTGAGCGAGATGATCAGAAAAGAAGTTATAAGCATGAAGCAATGGTTAATTTCTCTGACTGCTGAACGTGAAAGCTTTGTTTTTTCTCCAACACTAACTTAATAGTCGTTGTATCTTCTTTTACGGATTTTCTGTTTTGTAATATCATTAAAACCAAGTTGGGCTATCTCCACACCCGCACCATTTGTGCGTGAACAAATATAAGAACATACATTAAAATTTATCTTTAATTTATAATTTAATTTAATAAGTCTTGAGCATTTAAAGCCAAGGATACAAATTATGTCCCAAGATTTAAGGACACATACTATCGATGACTAAACCAGAATTAGAGGCTATCATTGGACTGTCATTAAGATGAAACTTTTCCGATAGGGATTACATGATTATTGCCAATTCTAGTGAAATTGTTTGCGATAAGCAAATGAACAAAAAGAATTCTTCCTTAATGCTATAGTCAGCCACAGATAATCCCGGTGTCAATATAACACAATGAGCCTGGTCAATATTAGATTTAACTCCCAGTTCTTCTCCGTAATTAATTAAGAGATTTAAGCGAACAAATTAGCTAAATGAACTTTTCCTAGCGTAAACTCCTGGGTGTAGAGATGGTCGTTTTAATGAAGAAATCTTCCATTCGGAAATTTATTGCTGTCGACTTTTTTGTTGTTAGTTTTATCGCTTAGCAATGTTTCCATGCAGCAATAAATTTTGCTCTCGAAAACTTTATGGAATGGCGAATCAAAAGGGAAAAGGACAAGAGTTCGTGTCAAGTGGTTGGTTCACTATGCTCTTAAAGTTGAACTTGCCAAAAGGCCTGCACTTAGTAACTGTTCGACCTGGCGGACATCCAAGTTCTTTTGTCGTTCTTCCCAACTTTTATAGGTGGCTTTGTTGAAGAACTTTTAAAGAAACATTCGATATTTGCTTTCAATCTGTATTAGGGGATGTCCCCTTTGGAACATTCATTTCGCTTTTATGTGTACAAAATGTAAAGTCACTTTCCCATTGACATTTTCTTCTTAATATTGCTGTAGGCCAGGGATTTCACTGCACACTGAAGTGAATTTGAAAACTTGCTTCCGATGCATAAGAAAACAAGATTTTATCACTTAATTTAACATCCTCTTCTGATTTTATTCAAATTTTAAATCAGATGCAATGAATGCAGGAACAGATAGCAAAAGGATTTTCTGAAATCTATTTTATATTCCGATTTCAATTCAAAAATATAAAATGCGTAATTTTGGCATTGCAAGGACACCGAGAAGAACGTAGACAACTTGTTCAAGGACAAAATGATCAATCAAACAAAAATAAACACTTAAATCTCGGTAACCGAAAAAAATAATTGAAAAGGAAAATGTAATTTATATGCAAAATGTTCAGGTTGCAAGTAGAAAAATTATTGCTTTCAGACATGAAGACCACACCTAGACATTTGCTTAGTCATCAATACCTGTGTTGTGGCTGACTTCAGGGAATCTCTGAGTCAGATTCTCATTGTTATAAACTTTTATTGATGCAAAGATAAGAAGATTTCGACATGTAAACAAGTTTTGAATAATTTGCTTACCTGACAAATGCATTTAAAACACCTGAAGTCTTTTATCGCATCTATTTTAACTTCTTCGCCTTCGTTGGAACAAGATTGCCGTCGCCCAGCTGTAATGAGTCAACAATATTTAATTAGTACCTAATTATTGACGAAATTAGATAAAAAGCAAAAAATTAATAATAGTAAAATGTGCGCGTTATTAAATCCACTTTGGCAAGTTTGGACAAGTTCACGGATTTATATTGGACCACAAATTCAATTGAAAATCAATACTCATTCTCAATAATTGCAGGCGCCGCTGATTTTATCTTGAGTCTTAAAAGTAAAAAAGTGACATATGTTTGCAAAGAAAAAAAATTAAGAATAAAATCTTAACATGTTTACATAGAAGTCATAAGGCAAAGAAAAAAAGGCATTATTTGAGAACAGCAAGGACAGTACAAACAAGATTGATGGAAAAGATTGACTTATGTTCTAATGAAGTTTAAAATCTCTTGTAATGTGATCTTAGATTATTGAAAGTAAAGGTCAATAGTAAGGAATTAGTTAAGGGTAATGTAAATTTAACTCTTGTGTTCTCCGAAGCTGAAGATAAAAAAGTAAATACTACAATTTAATGAGGAATTACTAAAGAGGGTGAAACAGGACTTAAACAAAAACAAAAACGGATTTTAATTGAATTAAAAGTAGAAAAACAGAAAGTAACTTTAAGCAAACTAGTTTATGAGTAATTTATAACTAAGAGTCCTATAAAAACAAAGATAATCAGCAAATTTTCAAACGAAATATAAAAAGAGGTAAAAGTATAAAAAAGAAATCAGTATTAATGGAAATAACATTGCGTAAGCAAAATTACTAGATGACTTTTTCTTAGAAAAAAAAAGAAAAGCTAAATGTGCTGAATAAATGCCTCTTCTGCATATGAAGTTGTAGAGAATTTCAGAGCCTCACAATTCAAGATACGAAAATTATGGTTTTCGAAAACTATTATATAATCTCTTGCTGAATCTCAAAAAATCCGATAAAGTCTTAATTTTTATTTTTACTGCGACACTGGAGTTGAAGTAAATTTCGCAAGATCGCAACTTTAAAAGTTAGAATTAAAGGCAACTAATGATATGGAAATTTAAGATGCTTTCTGTTCTTCGGTAAAGTCCTGCATCAGCAACTCATCCATGTATCAAACCGAAATTTTCGCCGACCAAAAATATTATTCTACTTAACCTTTAGGGTCGCAATTATTTTTCCTTTACATTTATTTTTTGTTACACTTTTGTTTAATTGGCAGTGAAAAGGTAGGTTAATAATGTAAAAATATTTTTAATGTCTTTGGAATATATATATTCCAATATGGGTTAAGGCAATCGATCGCAAAAAGGATTGACAGGAGACTTTAAACCTTGTTATTAATACCTCTTGAGGAGAGATATTGAACTAATTGGTGTTAATTGACGCAATGAGAACTATATTGTTTATGTCTATAACGCAGACAGATAATAAACTCAATTCATAGTTTCAACTCTACAACCTGAAACTGTTTATTGTTTTTAAATTCTAGTTAAAGAAACAAACAAGATACATTCAAACCATCGATGTTTTTCATACCCAGTAGCATTCTACAGATAATAATCTAACGTAGTAAAATCGAAAAGTTCTGGTCCTTTCAAGATACCCTTGCCTTTTTAGTAACCAGAAAATTTGTCGACTTTTCAATTTGCCAGTAGATATACATATAACATATTTTTACTACTTTGAACTCGTTTTTGTTACGTTCTTTCCTTTTTTGTAATAAATATATAAATTCCTCCTGCCCAATTCAATCCGACTAAACTAATTTAAAACACAACACAACTAATCAAAACAAGTAAACATGATTTCATAATAATTCTAAAAATTTCGGATCCATCTCTTCTATTTTTTTTTTGTTTTCTACAGGCTCCATTAGCCATATAATAATACAAATGCCTGAGTAAACCTGCAGGAAAGTTGAACAGCATGACGTTATGTCAACATACTGGATTTCATTGAGAAATTCCAAGCTCAGCAGGTAGCAAGCCATTCAAAGGTCCCTAATTAACTTTTCTTAGAGCAGTCAGAAGACAGGGAAAACAATTAAAGGTAGTCTTTCAGACACAAGGGTCCTTTCTTCTATTTGTTTACCGACAAGCGCCACAGCGTTAACCCTTCGACACATAATGAACCAGATCTACGCCAACACATATTGGGATACCCGGGTATCCACATACAATTTGTATGAAAACTTTGTATTTTAGATTATTCAACAAAGATACTTTCTAAAATATTAATAGAATAGATTGTTGCAAGACTTTTGGAAACATTAATGCAATGCAATAAAAGCGTCTAGTAAGTTTCATTTTACAGAAAATTTGCGGAAGCATCAATTTTTGAACAAAATTTTTCGTATATAGCCGTGAGTTCAAACACAAAACCAAAAAATATATCACAAAGAAGCGATGGTAATACTCATTACGGAAAAGGATGCATATGCCACAGCCAAAGAATACATATATTGTGTATTACTAAAATAACAAGGATCCGAAATGTCACAACCACCTCTATTGTAAGATATCTTGCTGTAGTGGTTTTATCCATTTGCTATTGAAGCTGCACGAATATCTCTTCATCAAGAAGCGGGTCGAATATACACTAATTGTCCTGAATATATTTAGTGCAAGGAGCAAGCCACGTTTGTAGTTGTAATACCTTCTCTCTCGCTCTTAGTCGTATCTTTTGATTGTGTGTTCTGTTCTAAGAATAACAAAACGCTTGAACTTAAAATGACAAGGATGCACTATGCTACGACCACCTCCCTCCAGCTGTAGTGATCTTGTCCGAAGGTGCACCAATACATCAGCGTCCAGCAGCAGGTATCCATTTAGCCGGCTAAATACTTTTAATACTAAACGTACCGAGATGCTTACAACAGAGATAGAAATAATACGCTGAATAATGCAATTGAAAGAGAGGTCACCGGTCTAATGAACCGGTTTGGTACGTTTAGTGTTAAAGCAAGGGACAGGTCATTTTATAAATGTAATATTTTCCAACTCGTTCTGTGTCGCTTCTTTGTGAGTATTATTTATTCTTTAGTATGGACTAATTGGTGAAAGGCTGATCCTCCCGTGAATTTGCAACGTCATTTGGAAGCTGAAGTGACTGGTGATAAGTTAGTAAAGTGATACAAGGTGGAATAAAATAGCGATTTAAGAATTATTTTAGTGTGAAATTTATATTAATTCTAACTGATTGAATACAATGGACAGGTAAGAATAGAAGACTAGTGTTTTAAGTAACAAACATTGTAATTAATATATGTCTAGGAAAACATTTAAATTCTTAAAAAATGTTATTGAGGAAACGTACGAAGAAGATGAGGTATTCGAATTTGGCAGTGATGAATCTGGAGATGAAGAGAATACATCAGTTTTGAGAAACATTTCTATGGAGGATTCAGATGTAGAGGATGTAATTAATGAAAATTACGACATTGAATATAATTTTGCTGGAGATAGTAGTGAAGATGAAATAGACGTTAGCCTAATAGAAAGTGAACACCAAGAACCTAAAACAACTACCGAGGAAGAAAATACTGAAGAAAATATACCGGGACCATCACGACAATGCGCTAGCGAGACCTTTCAACCCAAGTCAATTTTGAAAGGAAAAGATGGAACAATCTGGATGAAAATACCTCCTCCACCGCGTAAAACCCTAGAGCATAATATTTGCCGCGAAAAACAAGGACCTGTTGCTAATACGAAAATGTTGACAGAAAAAGAATTATTTAAACTCTTTCTTACTGATGAAATGCGTGATATCATTATAAGAGAAACAAATCGTAAAGGAAGAGCTCTGGCTGAAGAATATAAAAGGAAAAACCCGGAAAAAGATGAAATAAGTTGGAGAAACGTGAATGAAGTGGAATTTGATGCCTTCATAGGAATATTAATTACTGCAGGCGTATATAGATCAAGGTCTGAACCACTGAAAGAGTTATGGAAACACGATGCTCATCCTTTATACAGGGCTTCTCTAGGCTTAAACAAGTTCTGCAGCATTCTGAGAGTAATTCGTTTCGATAATCCTCAGAATAGGAAGGAAAGGCTAGCTCTCGATAAAGCCGCACCAATATCCGGTATCTGGAACATGATGAATAGCAATCTCTGTCGTTATTACAAGCCCTCGAGCGTTCTAACGGTTGATGAGCAATTATTTCCATATCGCGGAAGAACGAGATTTACTCAATATATGCCCTCGAAGCCAGAGAAATATGGCATCAAAATATGGTGGCTCTGTGATTCTACAAACTCTTATCCACTGGTAGGGCAAATTTACAAAGGAAAGGAAGGTGAATTAAGAGAACAAAATCAAGGAGAACGAGTGGTGAAAGATTTAGTTAAAATATAAAAATTCTGGAAGGTGCATAGTAGCTGATAATTTTTTTACAAGTGTACCACTTTGTAAATTCTTAATGTCCTGGAAGTTAGGCCTGGTAGGAACTTTAAAGAGAAACAAACCATATATACCTCCTGAAATGCTGCCACATAATGAAAGGTCTCCGTGTTCTAGTATATTTGGGTTTAAAGAAAATATGACACTTTGTAGTTATGTACCCAAGAAAAATAAGTCGGTCATATTACTATCATCACTACACCAAAATGACGACGTGTTAGGTGAAAAGAAGAAACCTGAAATTATTCACTTTTATAATAAATTCAAAGGCGGTGTGGACAAAATGAATCAAATGGTCAGAGAGTATTCTACAAAAAGAAGTACAAGAAGATGGCCACTAGCTGTATTCTTCAATATTTTGGATATATGTGCATTGGCAGCCTATATAATTTATACGGAAAATAACCAGCCTTCACAACACGCAACAAATAACCGTCGTAAATTCCTGCAGGATTTAGGCAAACAACTTGCAATGCCTTCCATCGAAACTAGATCAAAGGATCCACAATACCATCGACGATTCTCTACGCGGTCAGGTATAGAAGGTATGTTGGGGAAACCTATTGCTCCTATTATAACTCAACAGGATGAACCATCAACTTCCACAGATAGTTCAGGCCGTAAGAAGATTGTGGGAGACTGTTATAAACACTATGCTGAAAGTATTCCAGGAGCCTCAAGTCCTTGTGACCTTTAGGAAAAGAGAAAATCAGCTGTACAAGTGAATTTGAATATTATCTCTTATAAAATGTTTGGGATACCCGGGTATCCCAATATGTGTTCGCGTAGTAATTTAAAAAAA
>QYTT01095651.1:23311-46260 GCA_006980735.1 Dasypogon diadema
GACACGAATCCTTATTTCCTCAAGGACATTCGTGATGAAATTTCGTACACAAGCTGAAAACACTATGGTGAAGGCATTCCAGGAGTTTCAAGTCCTTACGACTTTTAAAACAGCAAAATATTAGCTGTAGAAATGTCCTTGGATACCCGGGTATCCCAATATGTGTCGAAGGGTTAAGATAAATTCCTATGAGAGAGCGGATGTGTTCTTTCCATTCAAAGAATATGAAGCATTGCCTCTGTTGAACAATTCACCTGTGTGGAGGATTACCTGCTGTTTTCTTATCGCAAAAATAACCTTCCGTAACGGTTCCCTTCATCTGGAAAGGCGCACCTTTCGAGACAGTCCATTAAATGACGCTATGACAACCTTTTAGGTCGATGTTATTTTAGGAAGACTTGTTTTTTCTCGTGTGTGTCGAGAATGCAGCAAAGATATCATGTTCTTGATACATCATTATTAATACATTTTCACCTTACATAATATATTCATATCTTCTCCACAGCAAACCGGTCAAGGACACTATTAATAGCGTTCATCATAAATATCCGATTCCGCGATACAAACCAGTTCTGGTGTATCTCAGTCTACTAGCACGTGCCAAGTAGCTTATTAGATACCAATCTGAACTGACTGGTCATTATAAGAAATTTCTTAAGAACATCGAGTCTGTGAAGTCTGTGGAATTTGTGGAGTCTTTGGCGATTCGTCGTTAAGTCATCGTCCAATACATTTCACAATTAACTCTGAAAAATAACCTACGATGATAAAATTGAGTAAGTAGCCATGCTACAGGACATAAGCCGGTAAAAATGCCTCGAGCTCTTTACATAGATAACACAAATATGTGAAAAGAATCCACTTTGAATGATATTTTCCGGTCTCACAAAACACCTGAGAATAATTTATTATTGATCTCAAACCTGATATGGACTTGGCTAAGGAATTTTCTCTTATATTTTTATTTAGAAGATTTGTATCTATTTTACAAATTCGTATTTTATTGTATTATCGCCGATTTGAGATGGTCAAATTTGTATTTGAACAAAAACCAAAATACCTATATATATACATTGAAATTTGGATGGTCGCGATTGAAGAAAAAAACAAATTGTGTATTTTTACTGAAAAAAATTGTTTTGATAAATTTAAACTGATATTCCTGGTAAATTTTGAATTGAATTAAATAGATCAATTTTGACTATTTATGGTAGTTTCGATGGGTTTTCTACTTGGGTCGCTTATCTTATGTCCGGTTCAATACATTCTAGTTGAGTTCAGAAATCAGGTCTCTTTAATTTGCAACAAAAATGCATACATGTTAGGGTCAAACAAGGCCAACAACCGAAGATATATGTGTTGGGAAGTCCCAGTAAAATGTTTCGCTGCGTTGAGCAAAGAATATTGATTGAGTTGGGAAATAACTTACTCTAAATGTCTTAAATATAATCAGTTCGACTACGATAGTTCCGCGCCTTTCTATCTACAATTAGCCATAAATTTCTAGTGACGTCCAAACGATCTAATGCCACGAATTGGGACTCATTTCCGATGATCACTGAGTAGTAAAATTGCCTCATGAGATGTGCTGGAGAACTTAATTATGCCTTTAATGGCCTGTTGCGTTCATCATTATCAAAAATTTTACATGCATAAGTGGCTTTTATAGCATATCCTACAATAAATTTTTCGAAAGCCCCAATATTTATGGCTGTGTTCGCGTCTAATAACAAAAAATGTAATAAATATAAATTGGTAGAAGAAATTACGAAATTTTAATTACTGCTCATTAAATGACTTAATGACAGCTAAAATTCCTTTTTTTTATGTAATTTCGCCTGTGACTTGGTGGAATTTTTTTTTTTTGAAAACGATACACGGTGTCAAGGTATCAAAGCAACTTCCGAAAATATCTAGATAAATAAACTAAAGGCGTGACGGAATAGTGCTGACGTGAAAAAATTAAAAATTTATAGCGAATCGCAAAAACTAAAAAAACTTACTTATGCTTTCGACTGCCTCGACGCTGAACACTGATGAAGTTAGCATTATATATAAAACCAAGAAAATCATTGATTTTTTCCGAAATATTCGACATTGGCCATCCATGTTGCTTTCTAATTTGCTATCACGGAATTGTGACGTATTTGCCTCGCTGTGTACTTTACCACTACTGATTCGGGTTGGAGTGTGTTTTTAAGATTACACCCAAGTTAACCTGAAATTTGAAAAAAAAACATAGCGATAATAATCGAAATTTAGCTAAAGAATTATGATACTGTTAGTTAATAGGATTTAAATTTACGTTATGAACTAAATTCTTGGAACAGCAGATTTTTGTAAAATATATTTCTGCTCAATTACTTAAGTTTCAAGTATTCAAATTAGATTAGAAGTTTCAATTGGAATTTTCTTATTTTGTTTGCGAAAACACAATCAATTTTCGTTTAAGTCGAGAATTGAGTATTTGAGTACTTGAAATTCGAGTGTTCAAGTAATAGTCGAATGTTGGACCGAATTTAAATAAACAAGTTTTGAATCTCCAAATGCTCGAGTACTTCAGGGAGAAAGAGTATCCGAATATGCATGTAAACGAATATTTAAATACTCAATTATTCGAGTATTTGAGTTCGGGAGTATTCAAGTACTCGAGTATTTCTTCGGGTTATACGTCTTTAGAACCGTATACCACCTAATTCTTCAAAGCGCTTGGCACTTTACATTTGTAGAAAGTTGCTTAAACGCCACTTTAGAATAACTCCCGTTTCATAGCTTAGCTTTCTATCTATACATATAAAAGATTTTTTAAGAAAAAATTAGATATTACATTAATTTTTCTGTGTGCAATTTAAGGCCATTTTATTGTATAATCAAGATGAAGAGTACCCATCAGGAGTTCTCCCTATGCCAGTTGTATCGTCGTGGTGCTTGAGCCACTGGCACTGCCCCAACTTCGTAGCGTGGAAAAACGTCACGATTGTCCGCATATGAGTAACCTCTACCGGAAACCTAGGAACTAGCCGTGGAACCCGGCAACCCCCTAATTTCTTGCTTAAAACTTATTTCTAGGAAATTTACTATAATTGAATTGTATTTAATTTACTCTATGCCTGTTATATAACCTCAGTCCTACTCCGCTAGCCACCAGTACGTGGAGAGTGCTTCAATGGTATCCTCGTGGTTTTGAGTTGAAATCCTGGCACTAAAACGAAGAAGCTTCTGTTTATTAAAAGCCTTTTCTATTGTAGACCATTTTCGGTTTGCTAGTGAAAGTTTTTGTTCAAAATCACTCATTCTGATGGAAAGTGCAATTGTTGTAGTGGTAGAAAAGCAGATCATCTATGGACTAGCCAGTTGGAGACAATAAAGAACTATATTTATTCCATATAAAACTCTTGATAGTGTAAAATTATTACTAAGTGAATTAGATATTTCAGACGAGATTTATATCGCTTTGGTCTGATCGGAATTCTAATCGGACAAATGTTTGCTCATTAGAACAAGACCAAATACAAGTGCCCACCTTTTAGAGTCATAATAAAAAAATAATGCAAAGCCTTTATGGTGGCTACAAATCATGCCTGAGCCCCATTAGTACGTGAAGTTCATTTCAATGGGTAGATATGCTCCCAAGAAAATACATCACATTCACATCGCATCTTAATATTCACTTGTTCTTGCCCCCTACCATTTAGGAAAGGTCAGAATGGAGCACCAAAATATGTTTTCGCCTTATTTTCAGCTAACAATTCCCTATCGGGTCATAATATGTCACTAAATATGCAAATCACACGGAGATAGCACTCAAATGAAGTAGTCAGCGGGGCTGCAGCCACACGATTGCCCAGTTTAACACTCAGACTCAGTCGTCCGAAAGTCTTGGAGGGAAAAACGAGGTAGGTATGGCGAATGGCGTATGGGTGGACAGCGGGCACTAGTTCTGCACACATGTGGCGTATACTACGAAACTGGTAAACACTGGACGGTAGCTGACCATGCCAGACGAGAATTTTAATATGATTTTTTTTCTGTTGTCGGTTGTCGCCGCATAGTGCATTATCAGCCGCAGAGACTCCATTGGATATTTAATACGTCTCTCCGTCTTCTACGAAAATTAATTATATATTTTATCTCATTTACTTTTTTTCTTTGTCGCTGTGTTTTCGATTTTCAATCTTAGGAAGTTTTGTGCTGAACTCGTGTTTACCAATTAAGAAATGTTGAAACTAAAGGAGAAAGTGTTGCGATTTTTGTGACAATGTAAAAAAAATTTAGAATAAATAAAGTAAAAAGAAAGGAAGTGCTTGAATTTCAGTACCTTTTTATTAAGAGTAGAGGTAAATAAACTACCAAAGATAGGTTTGCCCTTCACAATCATAAAATTCAGAAAACCGGGACAATCACCTGCGTTTCAAGTATAAGTTTTAGGATAAGATATTCATCAAATTGTAGGGAACACGCTACAGCAATCACGAAAGCGGTAGGATTCCCGAACACAATGGTAGTTTGAAACGCAACTCTAACCCGTCTGAGTAAATATGTGTACCTAACTCAGCCACTCGATCTACATCCCACTCCTTTTTGCTGTATAATCCATGCATATCCTCCTGTGACCCTGGTCTGAGGACAACCAACACGCTGCCACCATCATTCTGAGGGCATTTTTAGCACCGATGCTTTTGCTATAGACGTCGAGGGATAGAAGACCGTGCATGATTTACATTGCGACAGTCGGCGTTGAGTGTGTCACACCTAAGCAAGCTGCTTCTTATACTTTGATGAGGCTTTTTAGATGAGTTGGAATTAGAAGTATCTGTGGCATGGCGTTGGAAGGTTAAGCAGAAAAATCATTCACAGTCGCTCGGTCTGATATATTTCGCAAATCCGAGTTCAAGAGGTCTATACAGTCCTCGATTAGGCCGACAAGTCTGTCAAAATATACCTGCACATCGTCTGCTTAAATGTGAGCTTTACAGCTCTCAAACTACATTCAGGAAATCTTCAATATACAGGCTAAGGACTAAGAAGTGATCCCTGAGGAACGCCAAATATAAAGGGCAGGATCTTTCAGTTTCACTGAAACCCATTGAGCAAAAGATTTTTAATTAGACAAATTGCTGTTTGATAGAAATGGACATTTACGGATAATTTAGAAGGCAAATTTTGATGGTTACCTTAATCAAAAACCTTGAAAAAGTCCAACATTACATATACAAAAATGTGATCGCTATCTATAGCCCTGCGCTGAGGCGTACTGTTTCACAACTGTGAGACCTCCTGAAACCCTCCAGAAGACTGTCTCTTTCCAAGTGCTGGGATATCTGCAGGCACATCACCTTTTACAGAGCCTTGGCTAAAAAACATAAAAGGCTTATTGGACGGAAATCACTTTAGCGATTGAAACCACAGATGCAATTCAATAAAATGATTTTAATAAATTTCAGGAGGATGTCGACTAGATTCTATATCAGCAACATTAGATCTAACAGACCTAATTGTTGAAACAAACTCCAGATGCCCCACAGATGCCAGTTAACGCAAAAAGTTTTTTGCGGTGAACGAGGGTGAAATTTTGGTGCATAAAAGTGTCTCTTAGCAGCGTCAATTTCAGAGATTCAAACCCTACTGTAGAGAATCCTGGATTCATGGATTCTCAAGTGCAAATGTCTAGGGGAAAAAATCGTTTAATAATCTCAAGCTTTTATTTATTTTAATTCTGTCATTTTTGCTGCCGAAGAATTTTACTCGAGAATTAACAGGTATACCTGTCGTCACTATGATCTTTCTTGGGTGAAGTAGTCTTCTTGCAGCGTGCTTAGGACTTCATCATTGGCAATTTTTAGTGATCTACTTTTTATCGCAGGTATCAATTCGATGAACGCAAATACCGATTTCCTTTCCTAAACTTCCTGACTATTTTTGTAGAAATTCTTTCCAAGGGCAGTCCAGTAATCCCCGCAGAGTCCTTTTGGATAAAAATTATCCTGAAAACCCCCAGTAAGGAATAAAATCATGTATAAAAGAAAAGAGGGCAGATAAAGAAACATCGTAAGGATATAAAGTTCAAAGTATCTCTTGCCATTTTAAATTAGTTCTTTGCCTCCAGTTTTAATGCCCGCGATATTTACCTATAAAATTATTTAGATTCTCTGCAAGTAGAATACCAGTAGAAACCAGTGGAAGCCGGTTGCAAAAAAATCTGATTTTGGCTGTTTTTAGCCGGAAATTGAGTGTAGGTATTTATGCAAATTTCATCAAATACAAATGTTACTGGAAGCCGTAGCTGAAAGCTAAAAGAAACTCGCTCGATTCAATCCAGAAGCAGTCACGACAATAATTAAATTTCCATAAACTAATGTGCCCCCTCCCTCACCTATCACGGCTTGTGGATGTGGAAAATATCTCCATTGTTTACATCCTGGCCCAGAAATTAATCGCCTGTGAATAATTAAGACGCCCGTTATCAGTAGCACAATAAACCATAATTAGCCACTGTTATCAGCTAAGTTCAATCAATGCAGGCTACAATGAAATTAGACGGACTTACTACGAGCCGTTTGTTCACTCCCCTCCTGGGCTTATTGCAGCGCCTCGTAGGGGTTCTATCTGTTATGAATGTTTCTGGGTGGTTCTGATTTCTGATTCTGTACGCTCCGTTCAAGCACATTTCAGGCATAGTGGCATGCTGTCTGTTTATAGGCAAATGGCATGCAAAAATCAATCACAAATTGCGTGCTACTTGTAATAAGGAACAAATTGCTGCCGTGATTACATGCAAATGCATTCCTTCCACGGGGTATCGCTCCGTCTCGCTTCCTAATTAATTGTGCACTTTGATTATAGAGTAGCGCCCGTAAATTTTCCTCGATCCCGAGCTTTCCCCCTAGTACTGCCTACTTAGCCTTGTTATTGCCTTTTTCTACACTTTAGCTCACCAACATGCAAATGTAACAAAGTAATTGGATGGCTGCCTCGAGAAAATTGTTCGGATGCAAATAGCAAGGCTTGCAATTAGGCTAAATAGTCTTGGGAAGCGGAAATAATACCAAACAATCTTGAGTGCTGTTCTGGAGCCAAATTTAAATTTAGCGCACTGAATGTTCGCAAAGTGCTAATTTTCGTATGAAAGTTTATCGATTTAGACTATACTTTTACTTCCCCATGGGTTTGTTAGGAAAGGTGTACATGCGACAAGCCATTCTCTTGTGGTGTTCCCTTGCTCTGAAATTCCCAGGGCCCAAATATTTTAAATTCGGTAAATGTTTATCGCTCTTCTTGTTCTCATGTTTTTAATGGAATATTATAAGACGGTTTTAATATCCTCGGGGAGCGTATTATATTGAGTATCTCTGCTTACTATATCTGAATCTGAAGCGAGTACCCGTTTCCCTCCCTTTCTACATTCACTTCAAGCATCTAGATTGACTGTAAAATTATACTACACTGAGTAACAAGTATGATGAATGATGACCCTCTACATCTATAGATGTAGGAGGACAACAGTTTTGCAAACAACACAATTTGGATAAGGAGACGGATGTAATAAATCACGCCTCTGGAATGGACATGTAAAAAACCCGGATCGTGTTGCCTCAGCTGTTGCAATATTGAACGTACTCTAAATATATATTAATATAATTTGGAAATACAATACAATAGCGGAACACAGTAGTTGGACAGAAGTGTCAACACAATTTATCATATCTAAGGAGGTGTGGACCCGCAATACACAGGGTAACAGCGCTTTCGTTTCAGAGGGGCCGTTGTTACCCAGTAGGAATTGTTACTTCATTAGTGAAGTAATGAACATAGGTATACTGGTTTATAATATCAATGAATTTGACCACTTGTCCATTTAAGTATTCAATTTTTATTGCCATTTTATTTTGTTTCTTTATTCTGATGAGTATCTCAGAGTATTCACTTAGTATTAACACAAGTCAACTTGAAAATGAAAATTTTTCTAGCGTATTACCTTCTGCATTACTCTGTCATTAAAATTCCCTGTTACCTTACACTTTGCATTACCATGAGATCGACATTATTATTCTTCGATAAAATTATTCATTACCATGTTCATCAATAGCGAGATTTTCTACTTAGTAAGATTACGCCACCTTTCACATAATATACCGAAGACAAGTGCAGGAAGACATGATTACAGAATTACTGTATGTACAATAAGGTAGTTGCTAGGCTAAGTAATTCTGTAATCATGTTAACGGCAAAGTTGTTAGACTTAGAGACAGAAATTACATAACTCATCCATCCAGATATTACGGAAGGAAATTATTTAGGTATTATTAGGGGATGGTGATTGATGGAAGAAAATATTAATAGAGCTGTTGACAGAAAGTCATTTAAATGATCTGGATCGAGATTGATTTGGATTTTTCGTATGTCACCAATATCTTTCAAATTTTTCCAAATGAATTTCGGGGCCAAACTCGGATCAACCTTACTACAGTTGCAAGTTGATCAAATGTTAATATCAACTATCTTAAATTTAGAAGGGTCATGACGTCAATTGAGTGTCTAGCTTGAAAAACATGTGAACGATTATTAATTGCAAAGAGTAAATGATTAGTGCAAAAGTTTAGCCAAAAAATAAGCATGGCGTTTGGACAATAATCTCAAAAACCCCATTAGGATTGATGGAATAAGAACAGGAAACCTTATTTAGTTTACATCTCATACTGCTGTTACGCAATTTGTATCCCCAGCAACGTTATCGACTTTATTTAACTGCACCTATGACTTTTATCATTTTTTTCAAAGTTGAATTTCCCAATAGCAGGTAACTCAATAAATTTTGTGGCACTATTGCTTTCGCACTATCAGCCTGGGCATATTAAAGTTGCTATTCCATTCTCGCATTTATAAATATTGCATGATTCTAACATTTACCAGATTTTTGAATAAATTACAAAACACGTGCTGCATGCGTAAATACATATACAGAGATCCAGGTAAAAATATGTCCAGCCATTCTGTTAAGTGTGTTGTACAGGTTCACTTAGCAACATATAATTTTAAATCATCTTCTTGTCCACGTTATTTATTTCATGAAGGGGGCCATAAAATGTTAGTAATTGCTCAATTTCTAACACCAAGCGAATAAGTGAAACATCCGTCATTACACGCGTCTGCAAAACATCCGAGAACGCTATTAAGTTCTAGTCACGAACGCATGCTTTTAAGGAGAAGAATTGCTGACCAGGGGGTGTGCTGCTGAACCTTGAATCAGAAAATATTCACAAAAGCCGATACGCGTGCGGACAGTAATGTTCACCTTTTCCGTGTTTATCTTCGTCAATGGAATCTGCAAATACCACCTATGAGTCTGCCGCGTCTCTAATCTACATCTGCAGAGTGGTAGGCGCAAAAGTTGGTTACTTTCACTCAGTAACATGCTAGGAAAACAATTATAACTTGTTTGGCTTTTGATTCGTTGCAAAAGAAGACTTTTGTAGCCGACATTACATCACTCAACGTTTCTCTTATGGCTAAACGAGTTTTAGTTATTATAGTTTGATAGAAGGAGGATTTGTTAAATTTTCTTACCAAGAATTATTTCCAGTCTTGCCAGTGTAGCGATGCGCAATTATTTTGCAAATTTATTACAAGTCAAGACTGTTTGCAAGTACAAAACTGGGTTTTGTATTTATTGGAATTACTCAAAGACATCTAGATTCAAAATTACACAGTGATAACGGAGGATGATTAGATATTTTGCGCTACACTGGTCCACCTTACTCTAGTCTTGGGCGGATTCCTCACGTCTAATCTTGAACTCCTTACCAACTGCCAGTCACGTGACGAAATTGCTTATCTGATAAATTTGATATTAGTCAGTTCAATAGTATCTCGGACTGTCCATTTTATCACCAACTAAATATAGCAGTTCAATGACGTTCTCCGTTCTCGTCTCTATTTTTATGGGTATTGTGCTAATGGCAAAAACTTGATCCGGATTGTTGTTTTTAGCCCTGTTTACCTGAACGTCGTCGCTGTGACAAATCGTTTTCGTTTAGAAATGATAAATTGGATCGAAAAACTATTTATTGTCAACATTCTTAATAACTGTAGATTCTTGTTCTTAAAAAAGATCATTTAATATTTGAGAAATTGTCAAGAAAAAAAAACACTGTTCTCGCTTGTGTTTAAATAAATCTTCAGCTCCAGGCGGTGTACAGATTTATAACCGGAAAATTTGAAACAAAAGAGGAGGGCCAGAATATTATGAATATTTAAATTATTAATTTTAAACCAGAATTTGGGATGTTCGCGGGCCCACAGTTAGATAATATAACAGATACAAAGCTACGATTTTTATTTTACCTAGTTCCGGCAATGGGCGTACTTTAAATTCTTTTGAATATACGTTTCTGGGTTTTTCCTTTAAAACAAGAATATTCGAAACCTCCTAGTTCTTGTAAACCATAAAATTAATCTTTTGTGAGTGAAAGTCTGGTTTTTTTGTTTTGCCTTTTCGAGTGGTTTTTTTCCTTGATTTCAAGAGAAATTTGGGGAGTAAACAATTTTTTATACCAACTGTTATGTATGCTCTTGAGAAAACATAATTTTTCATCATCTGATATTTTCGAAAAATCACAGTTTTGCAAACTTTTAATACTCTAAATTTTTTTTTTAAATAATTTGCATAATAGGAATTTGGGAATTTTTTTGTTGTTGCAGCGAAATTCCAGAGGGTATGATAAAATTTTTTGGCTCCAAAAATAAAATTGTGTGGTGAATAGTAAACTGTATACGTTTAATAAATGTTATATACGATAATATAAAATAATGAAAGCATTCACTGTTATTTTATATTTTTTTTTACAATGTTGAGCGGACATAATAAGTTGACAATACTTGAAATCTAAAACACTACAAAACTTTTGTAGGATACTTGAGGATAGTAATCTATTATCAAATTTAGAGTCGGGCTTAGTTTTACTACTGCATTATTAAAAATTATTGACGATCTCAGAATTTCTTTATACAAAGATGCTATGCTACCAACACTTTTAGACTTTTCAAAAGCTTTTATTAATTTTATCATATGACTGCATAAACTTCGTGTCAAGTTTGCTATCTTCTTCTTGCTCTGTAATAATAATAATGTCTTTGATTTCCCTCTCATGCTTCGTGGAGTTCCTCAAGGATCCATTCTTGGCCCATTACCTTTTGCCATCTTTATTAGTGATCTTCTTTTAAATCTGACATTGATTATTCCTTTGTTATTTTACGGGTGTGAAATTTTTTGTAGGCTGGATACCATGTCTGCACGCAAGCTCAATGTTGCCTTTAATTCTGCAATTCGTTGTGCGTTTCGCTTGGGAAGATATGATCGTATTTCCGTTTATTCTTAATTAGTTCTGAGATGTTCTTTTGACAATTATTAAAAATTTCTGTTTTCAGAAACCTAATGCTAAATCATGCAGCCTACTACATCTTTTGCAAACTGGAAATGTAAAGTTGTACCTTCCTATCTGCATGAGATAAAAAAATAGCATATGTCCCTTCTAATATATTATATACTTTTTCAAGTTTGATCAAGTGACGTGTACATTTTTAAAACAATGGTATTGTGTATTATTTAAACCGCTGGATCTTTACATATTACAAATATCACAGTCTCTACACACTGTTCTTGATACATAAATTAATCAAACCCATAAACAAGATCACTTAAAATATCTCATCAAAAACGCTGCTGGAAATGACTGCTATTGAAGCCATCAGGAAAATTTGGCGTTTATTTTTACACTGTGTTCTACTTTAGCCGTGCACAGCCTGCAACGAAATTCACCTCCGAGACCGGTTAATTTATTTAATCGTCTGCTTCAGGTAATTATGGGGTGTATCAAGAGAAACATTGTAACCATTTAATTATTGCATTATTCCAATTTATAGGCATCACAGCAGGCGAACGCAAACAATTCGATTTTCAGTATTTACTCAGGTTTACGGCAAGACAATTATTTAGCTGGCAAGAGTCAAACTCTGCATTTACACGGCGATGGCGAACAGAGCCAAATCACATCGGACAGGTGCAGGAATAATTGAATCAACGTTCAAAATCGAAGTGTACACCCAGAAACACTTTGGCTTCATTTCAAACAACACGAAGCTGATGTAGAAAGGTCAGTTACGATTAGATTATCTACGCCACGTTGATATCTCTGTCAAATATCGTCGAGATAGAAATGTTGAGACTTTTTTGCCGCTCTTTTGTGGCTTTGCCAATAACCTCTGTCCGCGGCAATACTTTTGCTTGGACATATTGCATCATTTTGGCAGGTGATTATTCACTCCCAGAGTTTTAGATAAATATGTATTACAAAAAACAAATTTGCCTCGGAAACATGTGAGTAAATATTTAATCTCTAAGCACAGATGGTGATCGGACAATAATTTGTAATGGGATCGACGATTTAGCGAAAGCTATTCATACGCTCTGCCGGATCCAGTGAAACGCGTCAAATCAGGAGTGTAAACACTTCTCAATTGCGTCTTACTTCGCCGATTTGCGTTCAACGGCAATCTGGGAAGACGATATATAAGAAAAAGTTGGCTTTCAATGATGGTATGAAGAGTCCCACGAAGGGGGACACTGTAAACATCGCGGTTACCTGCCCACCTGTTGGTGTTGCCGCCCTTTCCGCGATTCCTACTGACAGAACCAAGTTGTAGCAGAGGTTCTGATAAAGTATCACGATCTCAGTATCAGCCACCAGCTGTACTCAGGCCGGCATACAATCGATGCTCCTTGAATAGATAGCTTAAGTAAATCTAGCATTTTCAAGCTACCTGTTTGCTCCGATCTGCAAGTTTTTGTCGTTTTATTCATGTCGGAGAATAAAAATGTTGGCTTTGAGGTGTTTTTTTTTAGTAAAAATAGCTTGAATAACTCATTCAAGCTAGAGTAAGAGCTCGTGGCCTATCTTTGGTATTTTATGATGGCGTTACTTTTTCCTCTTAAACTGGTTTCAGTTTTCAGGCACACTCATAACTGCGGAAAATACGCTGTTGGAATAAATGTTTGCAGAATTATACGATGTATCGAAAGACAGATAAGATATTAACTAAACATTCCAATATTTATCGTTCTAAAAGTTTATGTAAAGGCAAATTGTAAAATGAAATGCCTTCCTAGAAGCGCCTGCATCCAACAACCGCTAAATACCTGCCACCAGTTGTTGACCTCGAACTTGTGCTTAAATTTACCTGGATTTCAATGCTATCCTAGTCCTCAAGTAATAATCGTATATTTTGTCAAAAATATTCCTTGGTTGGGTGAAATAACATCGCCGTGTTTTAACTAGCTTAATTGCTTGCAGCTCATACAAATCAAGCAATTAAAGTGCAGTAATTAGGCGTCGTCTGGATTATATATGCAGAAATCTTCCAAGAAGTACCCTCAATTTCTCAGTTCAGGTGGTGACGGTGACCTGGCTATTATTGCTGCAGTTCAAGAACTACAACTACAGATTTAGGTGATGATGAATCATCAGGTATAGAGTCAACGTTTTACAGGTGAACCAGTCATAGGATTACGAGCATATTAAGCACCTTTTCAGTGATGGAAGTAATGAGACTAATTCCAGAGAATTTCCTGCAAGTATTTCTCATTGTCAAGCACTACATTTAGCAATTTGTCATTGACAGTGTTTTTTGTCTCTTAATACCCAGTTGACAGTTAACTGCGTGGTAAAATCTCTGACGAATGTATACAAGCTCCAATATTATTAACAGACTTTTAAAGAGCGATTTGTAAAAAAATGAATTGCTTATTGTAAGAAATCTTGACCGATATTAATTAAATGACATGTTTGAAAACTTGTTCTATCATTGTTCAGGCTCAGGCGGTTAGTCACAGTGCGCCGCAGATCACAAGAAACTGTTTGAGATAAAGAAGGTAGGATATGGATATGGCGGATTTTAAAAACAAAATTAAGTTTGTTGGAAATGTATGTAAGGAAATTTGTCTGGCTATCCACCATATATGGGGAATACATTAATACTATTGACTAGACATAAAGCCGTCAATTTTATGATTTAATACTTGTAAGAAAGGTATTAAACCCGCATGTCCCGTTATTTGCATAAAAAATTACCCAAAGTGCTTTTGCATTTTAAAGTTTTAAACAGTGTGTTTGTTTTTTAAACAGTGTGTTTGTTTTTTTGTTTTTTACTGAATGAGCTACTACGTTATGTGTTGACCCATCGATGTCCGGAGAGTATTGCCCCGTAGCTCGGCTAAACTGAAAGAATTTTGTCAGATTGTATAAGTAGTATAACTTTATGGATAAATGTAACCAGCGCAGCGACTTGAAAAATGTAATTTTTGTTGGAACCATCTCGACTGCTAGTACTATAAAAATTGAAAATAAAAGTACTCTTTTCACATTTGCGTTTCTTACTTTTCAGCATAAGTTTATCTTAGTACCTGTTTCAATTTTAGCCTTTAACATTATTGGCTTAACAACCTTAACGCTCACCTTCCGCAGATTGTGTTTTTTTAAACCTTCGACGGTAATCTAAAACAACCGGCAGCGCTATTTAACTCTCGAAAACAAGGTCTCTTTTGCTTTCTATAACCTTCGAGATTTTCTTTATACTGGTTTTCTGGTTTCCTAGGGGCTACGTATATTTAATGCCTATGGTGCCTAAAATATTCCCCCAAAATTTTTTATACGAATTTTCAGTATGGACTTAACTGCAGCAGCAAAACCCTAACCTACACAGCAACGCAAAGAATTCAGGTATCCCTTTTTTCTTGTATGTTATTGTTGAACCGCAACACTGTATAGACCACCCTGTTTTCTCGAAGTTCAAGTGGTAAATTGTTATCGAGCTTGTGCCAATTCAGGTCACATAATCAATAAATTAGAACATCTGATACAAGCAATATATCCTGATCTAGAAAATTTGTTTTGAAGGTTATCATTGGCTCTCTTCAAGAGCAATTGTACCCCCAATTAAAATTATAAATAAAATGATTACAATTCATACATTGACACCCATCGCCAATATCGGGAACATTTTTCACAATCGTCAAGAATTTTTAAATTCTGATGGCCTCATATCAAAATAAAGATTGGTACCTCAGTCATGCTACTATAAAATTTGAACCCACCTTCTCAATATGTGTAGTACATAATAAATCACACTAATAGTAATTGTGTTAAAATGATTTGCAGAGCATTATCATCGAATTAACAACACGAACCGAGTCTGCATTTAGACATCTAATGCTTATTCCCTAGATTCCAATGTATCCTAAGATCCCAACTGTGTTCAAGAGGATGAAGTTTCCGCTGAAAATAGAATTTGTCTCACAAAAATTAAGTTCCAGAGACAAACTTTCAAATAGCTGAAATCGACTTGAAATAGGAATGTTTTTCTCACGGCTATTTATACATGGGATTTTTTAGAGTTGATCCTCCGGAAAACCAATATAAGTTGTCAATAATAAAGCACTATAAGTATATTGTACAAAGGTGATGTCAATAGATAATGAAAACAATATAAAGGATTCTCAATTCTACTAGTATCAAATGTTTGCAGTAACTCGAACTTTTTATTTGATTGTTTTTCAAATAAATTTATTTAAAAAAAAGGTTGAATTGATGAAGAATTTAATGGTAATTTAACAGACGGTTAAGATGAAGAAGCAGATTATAAACGATAATGTTACAACTTTACTGGAACTCTATAGAAGATGTCGAATATTATTAGAAAAGATTAATTTTGAAAAAAAAAACAGAATGAGAATAAGGAGTCAGTCATTAGCATAGGTTTTGTGTACATATTCTAAATTCTCAAAGATGGAAGATTTAGCCTGCTAATGGAAATCGTGGAAGTTCAACGCTCGACTGTGTGACTCTTACTTCAGAAATTGTTACTAATATCAAATTGCCTGATCACATAACTGATTTTAAATCAAGTAATCCTGAAAATCTAAATAAATCAACAGTGGGACCGTCTGATTCTTGCCTGAGTTTGTAATCTGGACATTGCATCTGAAAATTTATCTAATATGCAGACATAATGATATGATACCAAATTTCAGATAACCGTGAATATCTTGAAAATCCATCAATGCCCGTTTATATAACTCTAACATCAGTTTTTAGTCTAGACATTCCAACTAATGAAAATCTATTTGCGAAGTTAGCCAGTGATCAAATCATTAGTCTCATTTCTGATTTCCCACTTGATGATCCTGAGAATGATGGCAATTTAATAGCCCACCCTGTAACTCTTAAATTACCTTTTAATTTAGATTTACCTGATAAGAAAGAGTTACAGAAGTTTAAAAAAAAATGATGGTAACAGGAAGTCATGAAAAAGGATAAAAAATAAAATATAACAAATGACAGAAAAGTATCTTAGAGCAACGAGGCAATGTTGCATGCCCAACACTCTGTTTTCACTACTCCACTGGATACTGTTTCAACGAAATCTTTGGTTAGATTGTATCAAATCATCTTCACAATTTTGTTCTTTAGACAAAACCTTACAGAATGGTGAAGTATAGAGAACACTCCTTGAACTATAGGCCGCAGTTGTTGGAGGAGGTCTCCACTCGTCCCTAATTCCCTTTTCTACCACATCCATATTTTCCTCCCCGCCAAGGCTATGCGTGGGGTATCCCTTGAGCTTTGGCTCCTCCGAAAGAAGGGCTGTTTTATATGTGATTTAGGCGCAATTTGTATTTTCATTTTTGTTAGATTCTTCCAAAGTGCCAAAGTTTTTTTATTAATTTTAGTTTCGTTTGTATACATTTCTCAAAATACGATAATTGCTTCACTCTTCTTCGTCGTTTGTAATCATTGCTCTCGCTCTTATTAAGACAAATTGGAGATTAATGATCGACGATCAGCTAAGGTAGCACCAACCATCGCATTACAAAGATCGGCTTGGCAAAGCATGCGAACGGCCATAAAAATCGGCATGTGCCTAAAGTTCTAAGTGATCACAACACTTAAAACAGTCGATAGCATGTGTTCCACATATAAACACACAACAGCGAAAGCTGATAGCCTGCCATTCTGACCTAGACAAATTTGTCCCGACGGTTACATAATTTCACTTAAGAAGTACACGGCGCTCTGCCGGCAATCCATCAAACGATCTCAATAGAAAAGTGATCTGCAATTGCCCTACACTGGCGATCAATAGCTGAGTCACTATGATGCCTCGTGCTTTACTTGTCAACAAATTGCGAAAATTTTTTCACCGCATTACAGTAAATTGCAATATTTCGTGCGGGAAGGAATTCCGCATGCATCTACGCCGCGACTCATAAAATAGCGCCCAATGCGCGGCGATCGAGCGAAGCAACGAGGAGTGAAGAAAATGCGTGATTAGATAAGAATTCTTTCTCAAGTTAAGCCGAACAGATGTTCAAGCCAAGGTGTATGATTCATGGCAATAAAAATGTTTTTGTCACTCACCTCTTGAGCCAGCAGCCGAAGCAGCTTCGAATTGGTGGAATATGGCACGCCACAAGCAACAGCTGCGCTACCAGCAGCGATCTTAGCACAAACTTATTTTCCGCTGTATTAACTTTAACTTTTTATTTTAAATTTGACTTCGCTAAGCACTTGTGCATGCTATAAAAAATTATTTTTAGCACAAAGGACACACTCACATGTTCGGACTGATCAGACAAAAAATTCAAATTGAAGTTACGTTAGAGACGGCAGCGAGCCACCGATCATGTGCTGGCCACACCAGCTGATCGCGTAAATGGGTATCAAAGGTAATTTTCACTTAGGGTTATTAATAGGTGACAAATCTAACGGTTTTCCCGCGTTTCCACTCTCTTTCAAGTTCACTCAATTCCGCACTGACTATTATTTACGTGAAGCGATCGTTAACCCGCTCGAGCACGTGCGATCAATGCCACTAATTTCCTCGGTCCGGAAAAGTCTTGCGTTGCGAATTTCCCTGGATACTTCGGAACTGTGACAAAGGGAGATGTCATCGACGGAACGCACGCACGTACCTAGTTGTCAGTTACCACCGCTGACATTGACATTTAAAACTCTACTATCCACTTGCACATGCGCCTCACTAATTTACAACGTTTACGATCGTTCTGGCTGATAATTGCACCGCCGATACTACAAATGCCGTCTGTGATGCTGGTGCTGGTTGCTCTCTTTCTAGCCCCTCTGTCCATCATAGGAGGACGGGTGGACATAAATGTTTTGTCTTAATCACCTGCAAGGAAATAAATTCATTTAAATAAGCTTCTTATTGTTAGTGAGCTGGCTAATTATGTGGTTTAGATTCAAGGCTGTGCTTCACTAGGTGCATAAAACTGCACTTTTGCTTTGTTGTACATCGCCCGGCAGGTACGTTCTCGATTGTGTGGCACAAGTGGAAAAGGTCGTTTATCACAATACGGGGAAATTGAAAATATCCCACCTGACCAATTGCTGATTTCATTCCAGCGAAAAACGGAGTTTGTTTTATTGTTATTGGTTTGTGGTTTCAACTTAACCTCGAACTTATTCAAATTTTCCAGCTTTCCCGCCCTTGAGAATATAGTGGAACCTTGGTCTAAAATATTTTTCGAGTGCCTCGAATCATTATATTGTATTGTACTATGTCTGTGGTGATAACATTGCATGTAGTTTTAGTTCAGTGCAAATAGGAAAGGAAGCATCAAAAAGTGACAAGAGTTCAAGTGCTTATTATCAAAAAATAATGCGGGGTAGAGATAAAGTAGATCGGGTATTATGTGGGTATCAAATTGCAATTAAGCGTACAAGTGCTTTTTCGAATTTTACTAATGAGTAGATTCGCTGAGATTATTTCCTTGGCTGGGTACTGTCAACGTTTCCTACAGGGAAACACTCTCACGCACTTTATCTTTGGATTATTTCGTCTTTTGTACGAACAGTTTTTGAGTGCGTGATTTATTGTATTTTATTATGTTTTTGGGGTTTTTGTTCTTCCTTGACTAAATAACCGGAAATATTCGGGTTATGCTTCCTGTGCCTTTTCCTAATGCGTTTGTTCGAATCATTTGAGCCAATATATGTATATTGTATTTGCGATTTTTACTGCTTCTACCTTTAAGGTGTAATAGAAAAATATTCTATAGTCTGATGATTACTTTCCAGTAATAAGATAACGACATTTAGGAGCAGTTACAAGCACGGTTCTTGCACTTTGGACAAAATTCATTAAAAAAAGAAAAGCTTGTAATATAATAAAGTCGCAAAGGAATGTAATTGCTCTATAGTTTATATAACAATTCAAGCTGCAACCCAAGATCGTATTTAGATATGGAGAGACATGGCTGAAACCTCTGAAACCAAAAGCACGGAATAGATACCAAATCAGATGTCTTATAAGGAACAAGAAATTGTTCCATGGAAATGAAATCATAAGACTGAATCTGCCTCATCACGCACATCAGCCTGTTGTTTGGCTGTTCTGCTCGATATCTCAAGCAACTGACAAGCTCTATAATGGGCCTGAACTCTCGTATAAAATACGTGTCCGTAAGTGGAGCATTTTTCTTAAGGGTGATGAGCACGCAGGGAAGAGGATGAACGCCTTAGATTGACATTTCCTCTTGGAAATCGTTGTTGCTTTTCTCTTAACGCCTTAGAGGACCATATAGGCACTATAGCAAATCACTTCACCATTCCAAGAGTATAAAAGCTTCCATTTTCCAGTTTTTCGCCAAATTCATTTAGTTACTTGGTCTAAGATCCATCGCCACCCATTGCTTCGTATTCCGATCATCTGATGCTTTTCTCGCACGGTTTTTTTATACGTTTTTTTCTGGAACGTATCTATCGCGTAAAAGCAGAATTGGGTGTATTTTTTTTCTTGTGTAAAAACATTTTAAAATGAAGTAGGTACAAAAAGAGGGAAGTTATCTTCATTTTTAAGAAAACTATAGTATCTTTTAAAACTATCTTCTAAATCAAAGTTGTTTTGGGTGGTACATAGAAAATTGTAAGGCAGTACGAGGATTAAAGAAAAAACAGATGTTACAAAGAGTAACACAAAAAAGACATATGTAAATACCGTCCACACTATTCGGAATTTGCATTTAGTTTGCTAAAACTACATATTTCTAGCGTTATTTTTTTACATCAGATCTTCACGACAATTTTATATTTTAATAATGCGAAATGGGCTTATGACTTAGAAATAAACTTGATAACAATCTTTAAAGTGAAGGAAAAACTAATAACTTGTTTACATTTTTCTGGTCAAAGTCTTTCTTTGAAGAGCAACGGAAATAATTTCTTTTGCAAATTTTTGTGAAAGGAACATTAATTCCAACAGAAAAATCCCGATTGATCAACAAAACAACTTAAATACATATCACAACATTCCAACAACAACAAAAAAAATTGTGCAAAAACAACAGTCAGTCTCTTATCTCATCATTTGATGTGCCGACTAAAATTCCTAAATTTGCAAAAGATTCGTGTAAGATTTTTTTTCTTGTGTTTACCAATATATTTGTCTTTACACTACGAGATACAAATAAGGAAGTTCCATCAGAATCTATTTTGTCACAAGCAGATAAAGTAAGAAGATACTTTGAATTCTACAAAATCAACTGTGGCAGAAAAAAGATTTAAGAAGACGGAAGCATTGATGTGGGAGAAATTGGAAGAATACACATTGTTTTCATTACTAAGGATGGAAAGTAGATAACAACACTATACCTACTTTAAATGATGTGATAGGTATTGCACGTGGTTTGAATCGCGTGGCTATGGAGACACTCGTAGTCTTCATTATCTTTATGACACTGTTTTTTCAGAGTTTGCAACCTTACAAAGTGCAATGTTATAAAAATTCAGCACTCCTATTATTACGTTTATTTATTTTTTTTAGAACTCATGCTTCCGATCTATACAATAAAAGAGTGACTTTACTGAAGCGATGATCTTCTGCACAATCTCTCAGGGTATTTATATAAAAATCAGAGCAGCCCACAATCTTTACTCGGGGAATTTGGGGCACATTGATATTAGCGGAAGTTAGTTAATTATAAAAGTAAAAAGAGTTGCGGCTGATCACATTTCTTAATAATCTTTGAAGATGTCATGCAAAGGTGAAATTTGACAACTGGTCGCATTATTAACCTTGATAAAACAGGTGTAACAATGCTCCTAAATACTCCCAAGGTATTAACAGACAAATCTTAGCGACAAGTTGGTAAAATGATCTCTCCTTAGAGAGGTGAACTAGTCACTTTTGAGGGAATCATAACTGGTATTAGGAATACAATTCTACCCGTATTTGTTTTTTCCAGGCTGCATCATAAAAGTCATTTACCAGACGGGAACCTAGGCTTGTCATCTAGATCAGGATAAGTAGTGAACTATTCTTGGAGGTTCTTAAACACATTCAAAAACATACTAACAGCACAAAAGAAAGGCCCATTCTCGTTGTTTGCGATAACCTTGAATCCCACATTTCGATAGACGCAATCAACTACTCCTGTGATAGTGGAATAGTACCCCCCAGCCTCTTGATGTTGGGATGTTCAGTCCATTTAAGAATTCTCTAAATTCCATCGAAACACATGATGAGGCAGCAAATGAGCAAAGTGACAAAATACCATCTCAAACGGAGATAATAAAAATTAATAATTTCTGAAAATCAAACTGTTCCTTCTACATCGAAAGCTTTCCGATCATTTTCAGAGACATTGGAACTAACACCCTCAATATCGTGTATAATCCCTGAGGTTGTGCGACCATATCCAAGAATTATTTAAAAAAAAGAAAAAACTAAGAAGGGGAAAGGGAAGGCTAAGTCAAGGATCTACACTGATTCTCCCGAGAAATGAAGGTTGGAAGAACAACAGAGCATAAAACTTCAAAAAAAAAAAAACAAAAAAATGAAACGTGCCAGAGACCTGAAAACTGCTCATAATTTGTATGTAATACTCAAAAATTCAGAGGTAAAATGAAAGAAGGAGCAAATTTCCAAATCCATCATAAAGGAATCTGACTCTTCAAACAGTGAAATTGAACTACAGACTCCATCAGACTGTCAAAAGTAGAAGGAACCAGAAATAAGCTATGGCACCAGTTAAGAAATTGTAAAGCAAAATATTATCCATTAGAATTATTTGGTTATGAAGTGGAAGTAATTAAACTTTACAAAACAATTTTCACATTCAAGGGATTAAAAGATATTTCAAAGAATCTAGGTAGCCTCAATTTACTGATTTTGAGAAGAATAGATAAAATACTACTCCTGCTGAGCATATTTCGGAAACGTCAAAAACTTCAAATAGTTAATAATACTTCTATAAAGGACGAAATTGCGATCGAATGGTGTGCCTAAACAATTGATCTAATTCGTTTTGGATTTGATTTTGGATTTGTATATTTATACATTACAAACTATTAATTTGAATACAATTCTGGACACACCCTTTTTCTAGTAATATATTCTTAATGCTCAACTGACCTGCTTGAATTATCCGCACATAGAAAATATTTAGATGAGAGAATAACAGGTAAATAATGAATGTACGTATATTTTAAGAATATTAGAGGTCCCAGTACTGTTCTTTGGGGAACACCACCCTTTAGAAGGTGGATACTGTGTCAGTTACCACATCGAGGCCGCTGAGTTGAATATATCCTCTGCTGCAAAATAGGCTCTCTGGAGAAGTGGGAGTTTAAATTGCTGCGTAGGTATCGCTAATGAAGTGTAGACAACTTTATTTTACAAAAAAGCCACAAGTTATCATAAAAAAAAACTTTAATTTCACCTTTCTTGAAATACGATTTTATGAGCTGATGTAAGATTTCACGTTCGAACCGTTCAACCAATCTACATAATTTTTTATTTTATTTTGATAAAGTAGACTCTTATTATTGGAGGACAAAATTCGAACAAATTTAATAAATTTTAAAAACAGTTTAATTTTT
>QYTT01095655.1:0-12421 GCA_006980735.1 Dasypogon diadema
GTCTTCCAAGAAATTGCAGCATTTTTTCAACATTTCTGTACATTTACCGAGATCCATGTCTGTTGATTGTAGAGATTTACTTACGATATTTATTTGAAAAAGTATGTCATACCAAACAACCAATGAAACTATGAAGCTGAAATCTTTTAGCTGTTCGGCTAGAGTAGTAGCCTCATGAGACACTTGAACATCAGTTTTCTGAGTTTCAATAGCCAAAGTAATTAAAGCATCATGGATGGCACTAATTTGATAACGGACTGCTTTAACACTGCTTATTCTTGCTTCCCAACGTGTGTCACTGAGCTTTTTTATAGTATATACTCCCAAGTGATCGGTTAGAATTTTCCATCGATGAACAGAAGCTGAAAACAATGTGAACAACCTCTAAAGTACCTCAAACAAAGTGACTGATTTTACGGATGACTTTAGCAGCATCGCATAGTACTAGATTGTAGCTATGACAGCCACACGGTACATAAACAGCTAAGGGGTTTATGTCGAGAATTCTCCTTTGAACCCCAATATTTTTTCCTTTCATATTCGCCCCGTTGTCATAACCCTGACCCCTACAATCGTTCAATTCCAGTCCGTATTTATTTAAAATATTAATAATAACTTCAGTCAGTCTTTCACCAGTTGACTCATTGACAGGTATAAATTCCAAGAAATGCTCTTTTACTGATATTTTATCATTATCTGATAAATCAACAAATCGTAATGTCAGCGAAAGTTGTTCTACATGACTAATGTCTGGAGTACAGTCAGCTATAATAGAATAATATTTTGATTTCTTTGCGTGTGATATGATTTCTGACTTCACTTTTTCACCCATCAGCCCTATTAATTCATTTTGAATGTCTTTTCCACAGTAGTGGTCTGAAACATCACCCTTCATAGCTAATCGCAAGTGCTGCTGCATAACTGGATCAAATTTGGCTAGTAGTTGTACTAAGGCTAAGAACTTTCCGTTATTTGGCGTATATAGTTTGTCGGAAGTACGTCTGAATCGCGCCTTTTTGAAAAGAAGTGCCCCTCCTGTCACTTTGTCTATTTTAGTGGCGGAGTTGGACTACTAACACAATCTCATAAAAAATTGCATTAGGGTCTGTAAGCTTCACTTTTCTAGTTCTGATGTCGACTCTGGTACTCTGTGGATTGGGTATTCCCGGTAAAATAAACTGCATGCAGTGCTCCGATCGAGTCCATATATTGTACGGCCTGATAATTGCCGACCAAATAATGCCCATCCAATAATACGCGTCTAATATTACGTGTCATGGCTTCCAATTATCAGGGTGTATAATCCAGTCCGTACATTATCGGGCTGCGAATTATCAACACGAACCGATAATGGACAGGCGATAATTGCCAACCACGAAAACACAACCCAATATTTCAAATACGATGTCAATCTAGGATGTCAATGGATTATCAGGGTGTACATTACTGCCTGTACAATATTGGCTGGCCATTATTTTGGCTGTACATTATTGTCTCCCCTCCGATCGAACAGATTGAATACTGCGTTCCATTCAAGTGTTGCGAACATAAAGATTTTTTCGCTTAATTTAGAGAATTTACGAGTAAGTAGACCTCGAACTATGAGCGATGGGCTTTTATCCGGCGCCCTGAGCGATCGCCCAACCGCGCCCTACCCTAACGCCGCTTCTGATAATGTACCTTGTGATGGAACATTAGGGTACGACTTCCTGTCAAGAAATTGCAATATTAAAGGCCCAAAAGGATTATTAGAATTTCCTGTAACTGATACTAATCCTAAGCAATTGTTATTACCCCTTAATTCTAAAATCCGCTTAGAAGTGCAAGTACCTCAGAAAGAAAGTAATGAGCATAGTTTTGCAAAAATTAATGCTGACCCGGATACTGGTCGTGGCGGAAAGATACATGCCACAGATATAATTGAAAAATGTTGTCCTATGGTGGATAGAGCCCAACATGAGGGAAAACCAGCAGGTAAGTGGAAGGCTGAGAGAGGTATCCATATTCCTGCACGCACGGAGAAACTTGTTGAAATCCCAGTGGAAACCAATGGGGAATTTGTATGTCTAGCGCAAGAGGTCAGTCCTGGACTTTATATAGGCAATTGCTTAACTAAAGCAACAGGTAAAACGATTACTGCTGTTGTTCTTAATGCAAATGATTGCGGTCAAATACTAGAGGATACTGACGTTAAATTAGAGCCTATTAAGAATTATAACATCCCACTTTTAAATAATACGCGCGACTTAGAAAAAACATCAAACACCCCACAAATCAGAACAACTAGTCGAGATAAAATAGAGATAATAAACAAAAATGGCAAATACGTAGAAAACAATCAAAATATTAATTGTATAATGCAGGGGAAAAACCGAATTAAAACCCTTGAGGAACAAATTCAATTAGATGACAGCCTAAATTTAGAAGCGAGACAAGCTATTCTTGATATATGTCACAAGTTTAACCATGTTTTCTGACTACCTGGAGACAAACTCATTTGTACCGGTTCAATCAAACATGAAATTCCTATAAAGCAAGATCAAGCCGCGGTGAATCAAAAAATGTATCGCTTACCGGAGAGGCAAAGACATATTATTCAAGATCAAGTAGAGGGAATGTTAGCTAATGATATTGTAGTCTCAAGTACTAGTCCATGGAATTCTCCACTTCAGGAGGTAATATATTTAGGGCACAAGTGTACCCGCGAGGGTGCATTACCAGACCCCTCTAAGGTAAACTGCGTACAAAATTTCCTAAAACCAAAAACACCAAGGCAAGTGCAATCATTTTTAGGTTTAGCAAATTACTATCGGAAAATTATTCCCAACTTTTCAAAGATTGCGGAGCCACTCAATAAACTTTTGCGTTAAAACAATAAATTTAAATGGTCAGAAGAATGAATTTCACCACCATTGTTGATATGCCCCGATTTCGATAAACCATTTATGCTGACAGACGTTAGTGGAGAGGCATTAGGGGTGGTCCTCTCACAAGGTAAAATAGGGCACGAACAATCTATTGCATATGCTAGCATAACACTCAATAAGAACTCAGAACGAAACTATTCTGCTACCGAAAAAGAGTTGTAACCCATAGTCTGGGCAACACGTAATTTTCGATGTTATCTGTATGGTCGTAAATTTACGATTTATACCGATCATAAACCGGTGAAAGGAATTTTTAATACTAAAAACCCCTCATCTCAGTTGATCGATTTAGTCTTAAGCTTCTTGAATACGATTATACCATAGAATACAAACCTGGAAAATTAAATAAAAATGTAGATGCATTAAGTAGAATAC
The DNA here is from genome assembly GCA_006980735.1 of Dasypogon diadema. NCBI lineage: Eukaryota > Metazoa > Arthropoda > Insecta > Diptera > Asilidae > Dasypogon > Dasypogon diadema. The sequence continues at coordinate 3,303 of QYTT01095655.1, forward strand.
TGAACATAAATGATGGAGAAGGAATTATAATGGAAAGGTGTGCTGAGGGATATTCATAGAGATATCAAAAAGTGCGTAAAGTGTAGCAAAAACAAACACAGCAAAAACATAAAGATGCCCATGGTAGTTATCCCGTTCGACAAGGTATATCATTGTAGGTCATCTTCCGGAAACTATAAATGGTAACAAATTTATTCTCACACTACTGCATGATACAACCAGAGTTTTTGACTGCTTGCCACTGAAAAACGGGGAAGCAGCTAAAGTAGCAGAGGCATTCTACAGGTTAATGTTAAAATATAAAATCCTAAAAGCGGTAGTCACCGACCAAGGTGCAAACTTCACTAGCGACTTTTTCAAACGTCTATGTAAACTGTTAAGAGTCAAGAAATTACAACAACAGCATACCACCCACAGGCAAACGGAGCACTGGAAAGAATGCATGGGCCTCTCATTGAATATTTAAAGAATGTAGTTGATGACAACATTAACGAATGGGATCAATGGCTTGAGGAAGCGGTGCACGTATGGAATCATTCGCCGCACATTGGAGGAAAGCATACACCTATGGAAGCACTATGGGGAATATATGACCCCCGCCTTCTAATTTTAAGATAGACCTGGAACCCTTATACGATTTCGACGACTACGTTCGCCAGAGGAAAAGAAGAATGCAACTCCTCCACCAGAAGGTGCGAGAGGAACTTAGAAAAAGCAAGATATAAATAAAACAATTCTATGATAGGAACGCTAATAACGTTGCTTTTCATGTAGGAGATCGTGTTTTATTAAAAAACCCTAACAAAAAACATAAATTGTCCCCAATTTGGATGGGGCCCTACGAAACTAAGATTATTAATAGTGCGGTAAACTCTACTATTCAAATAGGGCATAAGCTACGGAGAGTGCATAATAATAGGTTAAACTTGTTTTAGTATTATCTATAAGAAATCCACAATTTGTGTTTGGGATTAAAAAATAAAAGCAACATCTATCACCAATAGATGCTGCTCGGGTTATTAGCTATGACCGTCAATTCCTCTTTGTGATATCTACGGAATCACCGATGTAAGTTTTTATGAGAGGAATTATGACGTACGTGAAATGCTCAGTTTTTCAATAACTTTTGAGTCAAACACATCTGAATTGTTTATAGCGTTGTGTTGTTAAAATAAATTTTCACCACCTTGTACCATTAAGGAAAAAATAATATATGTAACATTATTTAATTAAAGTTGTGAGTTTTCTATAAAATATAATTGTGCATCAAGAATTGGTTAATTTTAACAATTTAGAAATAGAGAATATATCTAAAATGGATTCGAGTTCCAGCGAAGATGAAATCTTAGCAGCTAGTTTATCAAGTACTGCCTTAGCGTTAGCAACAACTAAGTCTCATGAAAACAGATTAATTGCACTTTCTCTAAGCAATGCTGCAATGGCTTTACAAGTCTTATCGAAAAAAAAGAAACGAAGACCTTGGGTCAAGGAATGGAGACAAAAAAGAGATTTCAATGGTTCTTTCTCCTTTCTCACGAAAGAGTTAATAACTAGAAGATGAACGTTCATTCAAAAATTACTTAAGAATGACGGACGAAATTTTCGAATTATTGCTATCATTCGTTGAAAGAGATTTGCAGCGACAGGATACTTTGATAAGAACTGCTGTTTCACCAAGGGAGAGATTAGCTTGCACCTTAAGATATTTGGCTACCGGCGAAACATATCAAAGTATGGATTATCAAACGAAACTTTCTAAAAGTTTCTTGAGTATAAATGTTCCAGAAATTTGTAACATTTTATGGAACAAGCTGAAAGGGAAGTATTTAAAGGTAAGTTCTTAATAAAACAACACTCTATTAAAAACAAATTTTTATTCATTTCATCCAAAGAATATTCTATCCTCAAAATCGAAGCTAACTACTTGTGAATAACACGCACTCTTAGAAATACACAGAGTTCTCAAACGCAGCTTTACCGCACTACCACCGCCTCTTTTAGCACCCGGGCCTTGCCTTCTTGGTGCCGCCTTCCCTGACTTGGACCCAGAGGTAATTGCCATATTGGCTTCTGCCCACACGGGTCCTGTCAGCGGCGGCCTTGTAACTCCCCTGGCGATCAGGTGTTGCACGGGTTCTCCGACTTCGCTAGGCTTCTGCGTGCCCTTGCTGGTCGAGGGTCCTATGTTGTCTACAACCCCGCCAGGCTTCCGTTTACTAGTAGAGGGTCCTTCAGGACCTCCGACTCCACTTGGCTTCGTTGTCGGGCTTCCGTTTTCCTTTCATTGGCTGCTGGAACACCTTCAGGATGCATCCCTTTATTTGTATCCGGTGGCTCTTGAGATCTTCCTAGTTCTTCGGACGGCCACCGCTCCTTTAATCGAATATGAATTCTGACGAAATCCAAGTAGGGCCTGCCTTCTATCCCTTCCAAGGCTTTACAGGACTTTTCATCAATTGAAAGTGTAAATGTCTGTCCTTTCTCATCGAATTTTCTGTGGAGTACTCTCCATTCAGCCCTTATGTTGAATGGCTAGCCTTTTTAGTACCCTTTCTGGCGCGGTCTTATCTCTCCTGGAATGCATATTACTCCGATTTTCGGCTTCGGGATTTGCCACCTCCTCCACCAGCCTTAACTCGGCTCCCGGCCACCGCCTCAGTTTTGGGGCAATATTTTCTAACCATGTGCGGCTTTCAGTGTTAGCACAAACAATGGCTAGCCAACTTGGATTTAGCGAGCAGCCTTGGAATTTGGATCCAGACCATCCGGATTCTTTTAAATTTCTCCCAGAATGGCGTCTTGGATCCTCCTAAGCTGCTTCGTGCTGAGGTGCTCCTCGCTGCCGATTCCTACCTTGATTCCCTTCAGGGCCTCCTTGTAGGATACAACTCGTGTACAAGCCTTTAGTCGGCCGTGCAGGTGATTCATCCTCGGAGCGGTTCCTTTTGGCACTCGCTATTGTCTTCGAGAAAGAGGCCGGCTTCAAGCACTGTTGTATAGCAGCTGCGTACTCCACATCTGAACCTTACAGCTTCTTTAGCCATCTTTTGGTCGTTCCAGTTAGCTTGGGCCTTGGTTTGACCTTCGGCTTCTGGATCTCCAAAACCTCCGACTCAAGAGACAATATATTGTCGCCCTGACCGGCACTAGCCTGGATGTGGACCGGTTGGTCCTCCTTCATAGCCTCCATCCTCGTTCCGGAGCTACTGCGAGTATCCTACATACTACTTCTTCATATTTATTGTTTATAAAAGAATCCATATAGATGCCACGAGTAGCGGAGAAAACAACAGTCACAGTGACAGAGATCCACCTTACCACAGGAAGGCTAGATTGAAACTGGAGATCGCCTGGTATCCAGAGTTCGCATACTAACGACTAAGCTCCCGTTTAACCACGCAGTCCTCGGCGAATGCTGTTCCACCTTGACTTAAACCGGGACACTCTGTATATACATTAGCCGCCAAGAATTATCGGCAGTCTAGCATTCCAATGATTATTCTCGATATAAATTGAATGTGAATTAAAACACCTTTGTTATATTTTTTGCTCAGCAACTCGCTGCTTTAATTTAGGCTTTTCTGAAGTTAATTTAAATACATTTATTTTGAATATGCTTGGATAAATAAGCTACCAGATATACCTTTTACTTTTTGTAGTAATTGTGTTTAGCAAGTGGCGATGCTACATGGCCAAACAATAGATGCGCTGTCTCAGCTGTCTTTTAAGGGCAGAAAAGATAACTCATATATATCTGGTTGAGATTTATAGACTTTTTTAAACATTGAAACAATCCATAAAATTAAATTTTCCAAATCATTCCATTTCACTTGTGCTATAATTGCTCCACGATTCGTGCCGTGATTGTGAGAATCAAAAAGAGTAACCTGAAAGGAGGAATGTAAAATAAATCAAAAGAATTAATTAATCTTAATCAAAGAATTACATTAAGCCCTAAGCGAAATGCATATACAAATAATTTTAACATTTAGGTGCAACAAAAACAACAACATTAAAAATAATATTAATAAAAGTTATTTATTTTAGTTCAGTTAATTTTTAATTTGCTAAACATTGTTCTGTTTTTATCGAGGATTTTAAACAAATCAAAATTTGTATGGAATAGGTGGAATATGGTGGGGGGGGGCAGGATAATACGGTAAAACGGAACAAATCTTTTCACTTGCTAAAGGTAAAGTAAAAATTTCTAGTCATTCCGAAAAAAAATTTGAAATTCTCACCCCGGTATCTAAGCGGTTTGAGGCGAACGTGTACAGACTTGCTATTCTGTGGATTGGAAGTTTACTTGCAAGGCTCTGCGATTGGAAGTTTACTTGCAAGGCCACGGGGATGTTGCGTAAATTTCATGTCAAAAATATGGTACGCTTACATTTGTTAGGCTAGAATTCCCTAATCTTCTCTTCTTTAAAATTTCCCCCATTCATTTCATTGGGATCAGTTGCCTTTGTTATAGTCGCACCGTTATCGTGTTACTTCAAGACAAGGCTCGTCAAGGGTGTGACGAATTTAGCCTGCACATAAATTACAACTTACGCATATCTGTCCTCCCCCCACTCCCCTGCACACTGAGAGCCTATAGAATCTGGATTGATGGCCTTTTTTCTTAAAGTTGAAGGCGACCTTTAGTTTTACAGAAAATCGTTCTATTCAACCTAAAGCACAATTTTTCTGGCTGAAAATAGATCTAACTTTAAAAACATCCGGTCGTAACTTACTTGATGGTCGGCATATAGACATATAAAACTCCTGGACCGCGCAATGCTCTGTTTCACATGGGCACACTTTTTCTGGTCTTCTTCTTATCAAATCGTTCTTAGACGAAACGAGAGGCAACTACTTTTAACTTTTTCATTTGTATGGCTTGCAATGCAGCTGACACTGATGAAGTGCCACTGTAATCATCCTTAGACGGAAAGAGACGCCCTGAGAAAAGTGATCCCATTTTGCTACCAAGTATAGCATTACGACGCGCGGTCTATTTCTTTATGTCGGTGATGGTCGGAGACAAAATGTAGCATGAAACTACGTTGCAAACAACACAGGTTGTGAAAATTTGTGGCCCCTATTTCAACTAAATTCATAAAAATTCTTAGGGTTGCCTCTAGACCCATGTCACTTCATGACAGGGCATGCCAAATTGACAACAACACGGAAGGGGAACACAGATGAAGGGAATGAAATCGGTCGACGGTATTGTCACATTAACCATTCACATAGATAAGTTACTCAAGCTTGTTATAGGATGCTTCTCCATCTTCCCTTTTCCATCTTTCTCTCCTTTGATCTTTTTAATTCTTCTCGTTACCTCTTAGTTTGCATTTGCTTGGTCAATTCACAATTTCGATTTCAAAATCTGTTACTCTCCCTTTCAATTGGGTCCCACAGAACTACTTGCCCTATGGCGATCTGAGGCAAGGTAACACATCCGAACAGCATCTGGGCGCTCGCGCTTATTAGCGCAGCTGCCGCTCGATTTGTTACTTTGACTTTCCCCGCGTGCAGGCCCCGTACCGCCACGCGCCGCCCAATCCAATGCGTTATTCGAACGTAAACATTGCTATTAATTTAGGAATTATTATTAAGGATGTTATGATTTTATTTTTCCATAATTTTACATTATTCATAAACTTATATTTACTGCCTGTTTTACACAACTAGCAACTTCATCTAAGTAATTTTCAATGGAATTTGTACGAAATTTTCCTTTTTACTAGCTGGTCGATTATTACTCGTTAACTTGTAAAGCCTACTTAGCTGTCATAGTTTTCCTTTTAACTTCGTTATATATACTACTGCCGTGAATTTTTTCACATACTCAAAAATAACCGTTTAGCTGGCAGGGGGGACACTTGACTCTCACAAAAATTAGCATTTTAAAGCCCAATATTTCGCAAATGGATCCCTGCATCAAAAAATGGTTTTCACACGAAATGTTTTTGAACGACCTATCCCAACGACTCCCCTCACCATGGGATAGACGAGAAAAAAGAATTCATCCCCACTTTACGCGTAGGGGAGGTACCCAAAAAAATTTTTTTTTCAAGATTTTGTTTCACCACTTACAAATTACAGCTTTTTAGTATTATGAGTCTCTGAGCTAAACCGCGGACAGACGGACGGACATCTCGAAACTATAAGGGTTCTTTGTTGACTACAGAACCCTAAAAACATAAAATGCAGAATCAGCCTTAGGCTGATTACTTGATTCTCTATATGATATAAATACAGTTCATCTCATAAAACTCCTCTGTTCAAAATTTTAGAGTGATAAGTTGCTTGTTTTCCGAATTATATCCAACAATGTGGAAATTCAATATGGCGGCCCGACCAAGGAGTGGGGGACATAGCTTATTTTTGTTTTTCTGACTTCGGATCTCATAAAACTCATCTGTACAAGCTTCTAAAGTGCTAGGTCGCTTCCCTTTCGAAATATGTCCAACAATCCAAAAATTCAATATGGCGGCCAAACCGAGGAGCGGGGAGCCGTGGCCTATTTTCGTTTTTCCGACTAAGAGTCTCATAAAACAGATTTATACAAAATTTCGAAGTGATAGGTTGCTTACCGTTCGAATTACGTCCAATAATCCAGAAATCCAATATGGTGGCCCGACCAAGGAGTGGGAGAATATGAACGATTTTCATTTTATTGGTTAACTGTCTAATAAAACAGCTTCTTACTAAATTTGAATGCTATACGTTGTTCCCTATTTGAATTATATATTGAAGGAGTGTTGGGATTCACCCCATTTTCGAACTTAGATCTACAAATTTTCGGAAAGTAATATAATATGTCGAATTTCAGCCTTCCAGCTCGCTTTGTTCTCGAGTTATCGTGTATACAGACGGACGGAAGGACGGACAGACGGACATGCTTAAATCGATTTGCTTGCACATTCTGAGCATATGTATATAATTCATTCTGTTCTAGCATTATTGGTTCTATGCGTTACAAACGTTAGCTCAAAACTAATATACCAAAACTAATATACCCTACGCATTATATAGGGTATAAAAATTGCGCGCCAAACGGTGAATACTGCCACGTGCCAGAAAATTTTACGTGACCAAAACCTCATCACCAGAACCACATGTATAAAAATTATTGCAATAGCACCAGAAAGCAATAAAAGTGGAGACCAAAAGAAGCCATAAAAAGGCATTGTGCACCCGAGAACACAAGGAGAAGTTGTGACGCAGTGAAATGAAGACTTTCAGCGGTCGGTCGAGTCGCAGTTCAGTTGCGAGGCAGTGAGAGTTCAGTTTTGGTCAGAGGAGGAGGTGGGAACATTGAAGTTTCTTTGTATCTGGGTTTGTGAAAGCAATCGGGAGAATTTTCGTAAAATCCAAGGAACACTTTTGAACTTTAATTATATTATGGCGAAATGACTAAAATCAGAACAGTTTTTAAATTCACATATCGGAATATATATTTTTAATCCATTACAAGCAATGAATTTCATCCTAGAACATACCTAAGGTGCATGCGAGACTAGGCGTGCTTACTTCACTAACCAAACGACTATGATGGTGCCGGGAGAAGTGGTGCTTAGCGGGGAAATGCGCACTTTTTCGTTCTATTTATCCGCTGAACGGCACCACTACATGCGAAATTTCAAAATGGGGGTTCGGTAAAATTTTAAGGGAAAGCATCTATCATTTGCGTTTAGACCAGCTAAGCAGTGAGGAATGGTAGTAGGACTCGAGAAAGCATCAGCAATTTTTGGGTGAGCAAGATTTGATATTTGGATTAAAAGATTTTAAGTTTTTTAATCAATCACCAACACATATACACGTTGTATTTTACAGTGTTCCGCACTGATGTAAGCATGCATAGTCTCGCAGCAAATGATTACTTGCTACAGTCATTCAACGCTGAAGTCCGCCTAGTCTCGCATCCCACTAATGCTATTGAACACATTTCATTATATCTATGAAATGTCTTTTGTAATGCATTTCAAATATGACATATGTATTGCAGATTCATTTCAAATGCATTTGTGAAATATACATTTGTAATTTATACTGCATGCATTACATACTGCTATTAAATACGTTTTCATTTCATTGCAAGCAATACGTTTCACTCTGGAACATGCCAAATACTTTTCAATGCATTCCGTATTATATACAAAATGCTTTCTGTAATACATTTCATACATTTCTGAAATGTATTGCAAATTCATTTTGTATGCATTTGTGGCTTACTGGGATGCTTCCTATTTATTAACAATATGTGTGATGGCATTTCAAATTTGATAACTCATTCCCCAAACATATACCTGCCTGTCTACATATGATACATATGATTTGCAGGGCGAACGTTACCAAATAATTTTTCAAATAAATGCAAAGAAATTCGACCAAAAATTTTTCGACCAGTTCTAAAAGTGGTGCTATGTAATTTGTTACGATCAATTTTTGACACTATGTACTTCATTGCCAGCTGCGTAACGGGGAGTGAGCCGACTATATATATTTTTTCGAAAGGTTTATCGTCTGCATCACTTTTTACCATGGGAATTCTGTATTGCTTTCCACTTTTATTACATTGGCACTTTACGTATCGTTTGATATATGCGTTAATGAATTTTAGCATATTATAAAACGGTCTTAGTTGTTTGCAAGTTTTATAAACACCGAGGTGGCTTGGAAGTGTCACTCGTTTGTCGGTGTTGCTCCTGGCGGTTTCTAAATCATACAAAATCTTTCATTACATTGCCAAATTCTCGTAAATTAAAAAACTTTTTCAAAAAGTATACCCGTGTCTACGAATATCTGATGTAACCAAAAGAATGACAGCACCTGGCTTTAACGATATTTCGTTTTACATTCCGTAAGGAAAGCTTCAAAGCTCACCGCAAGGAAACCTCGAGAAGCTCGCCTTGAGGCTTGCCTGGATGTACGTACGGAACCCTCTCCACGCGAGTTCAAATCGCACTTGTTTTTTGATGTGACAACGTCTAATAAAACGGTTAGCCGTGATGCCCAAGCGACAAAGTGTCGCATAACCGTGTGAGTGGGCGTGGCTTACGCTGCATGTAGTAGTGGCAACGAGTGCCGCGTAGCGCAAAACCTCCGAGATTCTCTTACAAGCCGTG
>QYTT01095658.1:0-10478 GCA_006980735.1 Dasypogon diadema
ATAACACCCCTCTTTTTGCGTCGGGGGTTAAAAATAAGATTGTAAATCTTTTAGAGTGAACTGCAAACAATTAATTTAAATTAAAGACACACAATACATATTTACGAAATGATTAACATTTTCTATCTCTTTCAGACGGCTGAAAGTGTCATATCTAGTGGAACAGAGGTACCTGAATTGACTGAAATGCAATCGTTCTGGATGTCCCCAATATTTTTTATTTGTCTGTCGCTGACATCATTAGTACTAATGGTTTTGATACTAGTTGTCGGCTGTAGAAAACCAGCAAAACACGGGCCAGAGGCTGCGCCTCTGGCACCGTCTGGCCCGGGATATAGTTCAAATCTACAAAACGTGGATAATTTGAAATTGTGCTCCATGATTGGTCAGGGGAAATATGGCACAGTGTGGAAGGGAATGATTAACGAACAAGCCGTTGCCGTTAAAATTTTTCCAGCACAACACAAACAATACTTTATAAATGAAAGGAATATTTACTCTTTACCCCTGATGGACTCTGCATCTTTACTGTCATATTTTGGTAGGCAAAGTAAAGCACTTTTATTGGTATGTGTGATTCCAAAGCATTCTCTTTACAGGCTGTGATGAACGCAGGACTTTAGATGATAATATTGAGTACTTCTTAGTGCTATCGCTAGCACCTCTAGGTTGCCTTCAAGACTGGTTGGTCGAGAACACATCATCTTATAGTGTGTTTTGCAAAATGGCAAAGTCCATAACAAGGGGACTTTCCCACCTACACACAGAGATAAGAAAAGGCGATGAGCTCAAGCCGTGCGTTTGCCATCGCGACTTAAACACTAGGAACGTTCTAGTTAATGCGGACTTGTCTTGCTGTATATCTGATTTTGGTTTTGCATTAAAAGCATTCGGATCAAGATACGAGTACAAAGGTGAGGTGGCCATTGCGGAGACGAAAAGTATTAACGAAGTAGGGACCTTAAGATATATGGCGCCTGAGATACTCGAAGGTGCGGTAAATTTAAGAGATTGCGAAACAGCTCTAAAACAAATAGACGTCTATTCGCTTGGACTTGTACTTTGGGAGTTGTGTACAAGATGCCAGGATTTATATCCTCAGGGGCAATCGGCGCCAACTTACAAAGCACCATATGAAGCAGAGGTGGGAAAGAATCCATCTTTCGAACAAATGCAAGTATTGGTTTCTCGACACAAAGCCAGACCTCTATTTCCGCCCGGTTGGGGTGGTGGTCCTGCTGGAAAAATAGCACGAGATACCTGCGAAGATTGTTGGGATCATGACGCTGAGGCACGACTAACTGCACTCTGCGCCGAAGAAAGAATTCAAGAACTATCAAATCTGAGACCACGTTCACACATAAGTCGAGGACCAAGTCCACCACTTAGTGCAAATAATCTCGTAGCTACCACACCGACAAGAGTTCGAAGCTTTTCAGCAAATCTCTGTAATTCAGCGGAAATGGGGGTGGTAACTCCGCCTAATCAAATGGTTCCCACTGGTAGAAGTAACAGCAGTGACCATTCTTCCACTCTAGTCAGTTTAGCATCACCGGTAACTGAGAAAAATCACATAATATATTCGCAGCAGATACAACCCTTTCAAGGACGAAATCCATGTCAAGAGCGGAACTTAGCTCCTGCGAATAGACAAAATCAAGTTCTAGTAGAAAAAAGCAAGAAGCATAGCTTCCTTGAAAGAGGACAGGAGAACAGTTTATCCTGCCTCGAAGACGACGTCAGCGTGGAGGATCTTATTTCAAGTAATTCAAGACGAGCGATAGAGGAGACAGTAATGGGAGAAGGCTTCCCCAAGCAAAATAACACCGATAAGAAACTGCGTGGTTGGCATGGGGTTAGAGCTCTAATCCAAAAGAAATTATTCAGGAAGGATTCATATCCATTTAATTCGAACTACGACGAGAAGTCAAATTTAGTCGACAATAAAATGGCTGTTCTAATTCAGACACCGTCTCCAACCAAAGACACGACTGTAAACTTAGTTGATAATAATAACAAATATCAGAATGGAACAATACAAACGAAGATAGAACCCTACAACAGACGACCTAGTAACCTTGACGTAAAGCCAATCACTGTGAGGGTGAATGGCCTCTCCGAAAACAAGTCGAATCTGGTGCGAAATGTATCTGACGATTTCTGTTGTACCTTCAAGGGCACGGCTGCAAATACTGGAAATAAAGCTGTTTCCGATGAAAGTGAACCACCCAGAATAGTAGTGTCCAGATCAGCGAATGCAGTAAAAAATTTACATAGTACACCCAGCGAGGATAAATTAATCACAAGGCAGCGTAGTCTAGAAGTCTTTCGGGAAGTATTCAGTGCCAAGGGCAGCAACGAAAGGCTTCGTGACCCTAGTCAAAGAGTAAAGACACCAGGAGATGTGCCACCATCAGTTCGAAAAGTTAGAGCTTCTAAAACACTGAGTCTGTACGATGACCGAATGATGGATTCATCAGGTTTGAATGCTCTCTAGCATGAGGAGGTTCTGCTGCTGGAACTCTAAAGCGATTTCCCAGCAGCAGACCCTGAAAAGAAAGTAGAAATCTTATGAAATGTAACAATACTCACAATACAATCAGTTTAGAAAGTTACGCTAGAACAGTAGCAATACGTAAGAAATGTACGCAAGCACGTTTTTAGAAATTTTTCAGGTGTACCCCGTGTATTTAGACGATAGCCAGATGTGTATTTAAAAAGTTACCACGGTGCTACACAAATAGAGAACTATTATATAATACACCTTTAATATTTAAATCATATTAATTAGTATTAGATTAAGTGTTGTTATAGGATTACAAAGGATCAAAGCAAATAGGACCGATTTAGTTAGTTACAAATAAAAACAAAAGGGATCACACTTTCATGCATGCACTCCTATTAAATAATGAACGCTTGCATTGCGCATTCGAGGATGGACAAACTCTCTTCGATGTCCAGCTGAAGCAGAATGAAAGCGCTCAGGTGCGCCACCGTAGCAGATGATTTGCCTTAATACTTTACTAAAAGCAGACAGATGTATTTTTATAAGCTGTCCATAATACCCGTACGGAATCACTGACACACAATACTATTAGGGTTGATTAGACTCTTTCTTAAGATTTGTACATTTTCTATTTATTCGATATTTATTTTTCAGTTCGGTTTCAAACTACTTGAAAATTGTTAAGTGAAGTTGTAAGAACAAAAGTTTGTGTTGCCTTTATCGTCTGTATGGAAAATACATTATTAAACAAAACTGAGACTTTTGTATTCATTTTCATATTTACAGCAGTTACAGTTATAAACTTATATACAGCAATGGGGTTAAGGGTAGTTATATATCAAAGTGATGAAAGTCTGCACAGGATATTGTCTTGTAAAAACACTGTTTAGTTATTTACGCAACTGGTTTTTAACAAAAATTTTCCCTTTAATAGTTTAAAAACAATAAATTCTTGCAAAAGATAAAACTTACTGCAAACGCTTTTGCAAAAAAGTACCATGTCCATTGGGATGGACATTGGATCTGAAAGGTTTAAATGATGAGATGATAGACAAATTTTTTTATGTGGCTTGGACAAGATAAAATCGCTCCATAACTGTTTTTTAAAAGCGCGGTGTTAATAGATTTTTGTCACGTTGAGAAATAGTAAACTTGAAGAATTCTCTGAGATATCCTGGATTATTCGATTTAAGTAATTTATATAAGAAAATTAGAGCCCTATGCGCAATCATTAAAGGCTATGTCCATTTTACGTGCACAGACGCTATCTAACTTGGAATAAACCAAACTTCCAAAAGTGAAATGCGGCAGAATTAGCGACTTAACTAATTTCAAACGAGTATTTCTTGGTAAAATGTCCGCTGAAAGCCAAAGCCTTCGCAGTCCACCGTATATTTTTCCTAGTCTCACTTTAACATCATCGCAACATTTCATATGATTATTCAACCCCGAGGTCAGTTACTTTGCACAACATTGGTAAAATAACATCATTCTAAAGTATTGGTGGGACATCAGACACGGGCAATTCATTATTATACAAACACAAGCATTGCGACTTACTGGGATTCAATTGTAATCGGTTATTTTTGGACGAAGTGAAAATTTTATTTAGATCAGAATTGATGCACGCTATACAGTCTTCAAGGAGACCGATAGGACGACTCAGATATATTTGAACGTCATCAGCATAGAGATGAATGTTCACACTATCAACGACTGATGGCAAATCATTAATAAACTAAACAGCAAAGGTCCCAATATGCTGACGGCAGCGATGCGGAAAATGCATTGTCAACCTTGACCCGTTGACAATGAGGAAATTTTTCAACATATGTTTGGCTGTTATTCCAAAGCTAAAATTACTTGAAAGCTTCTGCATAAGAATGCCATGATCGACACAAGTCTAAAAGAACTAAGGTGGTAAGTTTATCCTGATCCATAGCAAGCCTTATATCGGAAAATATTTTGAGAATGATGGTTTCACATGAGTGAGATGGACGAACGCCGGATTGCCAGCGAGTCAATAATTGCTAATTAAAAAAAAGTACTAAATAATTACGTTATATGGCCCTATGTACGCAAATTGGAAAATCAAGCATGCATTTTAACGATATTCAGGCGAGAAAAGTCTGTTATAAAGTTTCTTACAGAAGAAAAAAAATTTGCCATTCAATAGCACTCAGCAGCAGCTTAAATTTGATATCACACACGGTCCAAATTGGACAACCCCAAGGGGGATAGTTACCACCCCCCCCCCCCACAAAACCCCCAAAAATGTAAAAATTTTCAACCCCATCGGAAAGCTCCTCATTCACTCATTCTAAATAAAAAAAAACCCATGTATATCCATCTACGTTTATTACCCTAAAGCTGTTCCAAAATTTCACACTTTCGTCACGAACGGCACTCTTATACGCAGAAAGTTATTTAGTCAAGGATTAGTGAGTGGACAAAAGTTATTTAACAATGCAACATTTAATATATATATATACATCATTTACACTTCAAAAGCAATCATTTCAAGAACAGCTAAAAACAAGTCAAAATCAACACCAACCAAATCAATTTCAATGCCAACCAAATCGAAATCAGCGTCAACTATTTCAAATAAATAACAACTTTTTCAAATTCAAATACAACCAAATAAACTTCAGTAACAATCAGGTTTGTATGCAATTTCATAAAATCAAAACTTTACTTTGCCTTTCAATGGTGACATGTATAATATAGGCTTGATACATTAGGACTAAACAACAAAAGTTTAAGTTATTTTGGTTTATTTCCTCCTAATCGTTCATCCAATGTTGCATTGCATGTAATTCTTTTAGGCCCGTTCATTTGTTTCAGATAATTTGTGTAACCAATGTAAAAGTAGGGAACTCAGATTCTGCCGAATGAAGCTCGTATAATTTTCCTTGTAGTTATAATTCGCAACAAGGATTGCAATTAAGTGAATATAATCCAGAGCTTGGAACTACCGGTACCTAATTCCATCTCAAGCTAACCAAATGTCCAGATCCCAGAATTTCCAGAAGTTCAAACTATACGGCCTTATCGTCGTATCCATTCCGAATGGAAAAAGTCTCAAAACCCATGTTTTTGTAAAACAACAACAAAAATAAGGAATTCGGGACTTTTCTTTTCCGAACGGATATGACAATAAGGCTGATTATCTGTGCTAGCTTGACCGGGAGGATATAAGCATTCGATTTCTTGCCACCTATGGTAGTACGTGGATAACGAAACATTTTTTCTTCCTTTCCTACCTGCCTGCAGTCGTACGTGGATAAGGGAACGCCACCCTATTCTCCGCTTACGGTACGGCTGCATATCGGGTTTCAAAAAAGAGGTGATGAATGAGTTCTGTGGTTTACGGTGCGCATTGAGTCTTTTTTGGAAAATTAATGAAAGTAGTCAGTATTTAACTCCACTAAAAGTACGAAGTGAATCAGTATCTGACACTACTGAAAGTAAGAAGAAAAGGAGTATCTCAACTTGAGCCAGGTCGTCGGTCGCAAAAAAGGTTTTAAGAGTAGCAAACTGAGTGGACGAAGAAAGTTAAATAACAAGAAAAGGAAAATTAAATAACAAGAAGTGAAGAAATTGAGTTAATAAGAAAAAAGTGAATTAATAAAAACTGAATAACCAGAAGTGTTGACTTTGATTTTTGGTGGTGTGCCCGCAAACCCCGTAGCCTATAACATAGATAACGGAACGTCCACTTCCTTTCCCTCTCACCTACGATAGTACGTGTTATGCCCTTTGCCCTTCCTTCGCCCACACTAATGTTACGGTTAACAAAGCTAAGATTAGAACTATTGTATTACGGCCTAGGTAGGTATATTTGTAGGAATAGCTTATCTGAAATGGGGCATAACGTGAATTCAAATAAAGAATTAAAAGCCTAAACCCACAGTTGTGACCAATCCTCCACTGTACATATTGGGAAAAATATTGCACAGAGTTTTCCCTTAAATTAGCGTCCGAGCATATTCCAGACCTAGAAGCCTATTCTCGAATTTCATATGATTATTTCCTTACACGAAAATAACCAAGTATGTAATATTTCCAAGTGGTTTGTTCATGTCGTATTCTCGATAGACTTTTCACCACTAGAACATTTCCAAGTGTGGTAAATGTGACAATCTGTCAAATTGTAACGGAAAAGCTTAGAAATTCAGTGTTTGACGTTTGAATGAAACAAAACACTTGGAAATCATTTCCAAATGGTTAAGCAGTACTTGGAAATTTTCAATTGAAAAGTCTACGGAAATTTCCGTACACGGATTTCCAGAATACACAAAATGAAAAATCACTTGGAAATGATGAAATTCCGTACACGTAAATAATCACATGAAATTCGAGAATAGGCTCCCAGATCAGAATCTGACCGAGCGAAAACTGCGTCACAAAATATTCATCTTATTAAAAAAACACTTCGTTTTCTGCTTCCTGAATTCTGATGATCAGTCCGTGATCAGTTTCCTCATTAAACTCATTCAGGTGTTCTCCACGGCTTCAAGCTTCTAAATCCAAACACATAATTGCACTGTAAATTCAACGTAAGGATTTTTAGAGAAATACATAAACGCAATATCTCTAAAGAGCATGGATTTAAAATGTCTGCCATCAGTTTTTCTTTTGTTTTAATTTAGTTTTATCATTTTTTCTACAGCGGACAATTCCCATCGACAACAAATAACACAGCAAAATTAAAAAGATAATACCGACCTCCGCATAAATTATACCATCGATCGAATTTGCTCGGAAATATCCAAGTTTTGTCACAGGTGATTTCAAATGCTCAGGATTTGGATTTCTCAAAATATATTCAATCCACCATATAGCCGTTTGCAAGGGCTTTGCTGGACGATCTCGACATACTTTTGATCGATATTTCGCATTTTGCGCATATAAAGAGTCCGTGGCAACTTTTTTTATAGCATCATATAAATCGTTCTCGGTCATTGTAATAAAATTAATCTTTTCAGCCATTCCGAGGGACACAACTCTGTGGGCGTTCTAAAAGTATAAAAGAATTTTATTATGAAATTGAAATGGAACTGAAAATTTAATACCCGAGGCTGATCGACAAACAAGGGAATTACAACCATTGGCTTGGCGAACCATGTTGCTTCCTGAACACTAAGGCTACCCGCGTGACTGACAAATACTTTAACCCTTGAATGAGCTGAAAAATGTAAAATAACATTAAACTCGTGGGAAAACTGGAAAATGGGATCTTACCTAAAACATCCACCTGGGGAAACCAGTTTCGTATAAATAAGTTCTTTGGTACTTCAACACCAATTTCGTTAGGATCAAATTTCCATAAGAAATTATATTCAGGCATACGTTCTGCAACCCGAATAATAGCATTCCGTCGTTCTACTCCTAAAAGGTCACTTTTAACATTGGTCCCCATAGCAATGTAAACGACACCATTCCTTGAACTACTGATGAACGTGTCTATATCCCTCGGTAATGGTTTTGGATCAGTTATTTGCAGTCCACCAACCTCCACGACATTTGGGGGTAATGGTTCTGGGTAATCAATCGACGGATGGGTATTGGCCAAAATTAAATTTGTACGCTTTTCTATATCTGATAATTTAGGTAAATCCATTGGGAAACGAGATTTCACCATCTTTTCAATTTGTGGGAATCCATAATAATTTTTTACTCTGAAAAATTACAAAAAGAGTTGAAGCGATGTAACTAAAATATAAAAAAAATGATGTTGTATATTTCATATGTGTTGCCAGATTTACGTTATACGGTCTAATGAAAGTCCTTTCAATTATCTCCTCTATTCTCACCGATTTTAAATGCAACTAACTGTAAATGCACATATTGAGATTGGGAGATCTAACCACCTAAAAGATTGAGAAAAAATCATGCTCTGAATCGGCTTTATAAAACGCAGAACGTGAACTTTATGCAAATTAAAAAAGGATAAATGTAATGCAGTCGTCTGCAACAAAATACAGTAGAAAAAGGTGTGGACTAAAGTGGGGTATTTCCATGGATCTGTATCTGAAAAAGACAGCAGTGGAGACGACACTTATGTTAGGACGCGGCGGGAAGGTACATGGTACTTCTGAGGAGCTGAATATGTGCATAGGAAAATCTTAGATCATGTAAAACAGATCAAGGAACTCCAGATGTGCAAGACTTTTATCAGTAACAGACCACTCCCACAGAAGGGATCGGGGGATATTTTTATCATTTTTATTGAAAGAGAGCTTTCACTTTTTAAAACAATTTTTTGAAGATTTTCATTTTATCACAAGCTATCAGGCTACCAGGGCGGATACTTCCTGTTTGACTTTGAACAGAACTTCAGTGTGCAATCTTGCACACGCCCGCGCGGGGTTTATCTTGAATATCATCTAAAACACAGCCGTCAGGACTTTTTTGAATGGGGAAATTCAAAGATTCTGCCTCTGCAAATCAACTATAAATAGCTCGGAGGATGGTCCATCCTAAATACACTTTATTATCTTTCGTTGGAAAACCGTTGCAGGTAGCCGGTTACGGATTGCGGAAGAAATGTGACGTCAGGGGCATTGTTGAATTTAATTCCGTGGAACAAATTTTTTCAAATAAATGGTTTTATTTTTAAAAATTCTAGGCAAAAATCCAAAATTATCGATTCTTTTTTATAATATCTGCAAGAATAGTTCGTCGGTAACAACAAGAAAGATACTTATGATAGCTTTCAACTAAAATAAAAATAATCAGAATGCATAGGGTGACTCAAAAGTTATGAGCAATCATTTCCGTTGATTTTTTTATCAGCTAACCTCAAGGAATCACGTAGTATACCCTGCGGTACCTTGATCTGAATCATCCTGTATAAGAGAAAAATTGTCAAGACGCCTGTAAAGTTTGGCGACATGTTTTAGATACATCCTGTGTAGCAATGATATCAGTCTAAAATGACAATTTGACCTTTGATAGTAAGCTTGAATAAACATAAGAATGCCTCTATGATCTTAATCAAGAGCTAATCGTAGAATACAAGTAACTTTTAATAAAGTCGTTTTAAAAATTTACTGAGAATGAAAATCTGACTGCCACACATTAAGGAGTTTGACTCTCACTCTCCTGCCTGTCCAAAATTTTAGGAAGAAAGTAAAGAATACTAGTAGGCCGCAAAGTGCTTAGATCTTTAGGTGTCGACTCCTTGGGTAGAATCAGAACAATTTATTGTTTTTTTTCAGTGAAGAAGTCAAATATGAATTAAGAATATTAACTAGATATTTTTTAAATATTGCCTAAATCTCAGAGGACAACGCTATGATGAATTATAGGACAGCTTATGTGGAGGATTTTGGAATAAAAATAAATCTTAACCTGACAAATGTCACAAATAAACCAGAATTTTTGGTATGAAATTTTTACTGTGCATTATCCCAATGGCTTCGTAAGTACAATTCTCGTCAGTAGAATTGCCTAAACCACTGGTACCCAGATAAATCACCGCGCACGTTGCAGGAATTAAATCCGCGCCCACAGAAGAGAAAATCTGCGGAAGTGTGCCTCAACTAACTCGGCCATTGGTCTGGGTGGGATTAAAATCACAAGAAGGGCCGATATCTTACCAATATCAATGGCGATTCGGAAATCAAATAATTTTTTGAAAATTTACTTAAACAAAGGTCAGTAAAAGAATTATAACGGTACTACAGTCATTGGAACTCCTGACTTCTCTTGAAAATTAAAAAACCCATTAAGAATATACATAAAAATTTAGAACAAAAGAGTATTGTTAACAAATGTAGAAAATGGACTTTCTTTACTTCTACAACTGGTTGAAGGAACTTATATTAGGCCCCTGCTATTTGAAACTTTAAATTTACTTACATATGATCTAGAAAATAAATCCACGTATTTTGTGCCCTTTGCCAGAAATTCATGTTGACATCGAAAGTCGTTGTAAAAAATGGGATGTAACCGGGATAGCTAT
>QYTT01095658.1:10498-20747 GCA_006980735.1 Dasypogon diadema
AATTAAATCCGCGCCCACAGAAGAGAAAATCTGCGGAAGTGTGCCTCAACTAACTCGGCCATTGGTCTGGGTGGGATTAAAATCACAAGAAGGGCCGATATCTTACTAATATCAATGGCGATTCGGAAATCAAATAATTTTTTGAAAATTTACTTAAACGAAGGTCAGTAAAAGAACTATAACGGTACTACAGTCATTGCAACTCCTGACTTCTCTTGAAAATTAAAAAACCCACTACGTGGAGCAGGCTTTGAGGATCGGTACAAGCTAATCGCTGCAGTAAACGAGCAATTATCAGTGCCACCAACGCTCGATGAGATGAAGAATATGCATAAAAATTTTAAAACAAAAGACTATTCTTAACAAATGTAGAAAATGGACTTTCTTTACTTCTACAACTGGTTGAAGGAACTTATATTAGGCCCCTGCTATTTGAAACTTTAAATTTACTTACATATGATCTAGAAAATAAATCCACGTATTTTGTGCCCTTTGCCAGAAATTCATGTTGACATCGAAAGTTGTTGTAAAAAATGGGATGTAACCGGGATAGCTATGTCCACCAACATGATCCACAACAACAGGATACAATTTGAAAGCGTTCAACCCCACTAAAGGCGGATAGTTAAATTTATGAAGAAAGCCAATTAAGCATGGACCGAAACCAATATCATACAACACCAGATCAAATTTGAATTCGTCGGGGTAGTCCAAAAGACGCTGGAACCCTTTCGATCTCAACATTCCACGACAAGCGTAAATGAAATATTCGTAAAACATTAATACTTTTCCAATACTTCCAGCTTTTATGCTTGCCATGATGTCATATTTGTCGGAATCATTAAAAAGCGAATTGTACGTTTCCTCCAGGTGAAAATAATGGACATTTTCAGAATATCCCACAGGTACGTCAACGGCTAATACCGTCAAATTGTGTCCCCTTGAAGCAAGTTCATTCAATATAACATTGTTCCTGCAAAACAAGTTTAGTAGCACAAGTTTTTTTTTCTTTGAAATCTAATCAATTACCAAAGTTGATGGCTGGGTGATGCACAGCCCATTAATCCAAGTATATTCTTCCCTGAACATGATTTCAAAAAAATCAAAGCCAAACACAGCGCAACTAGCCTTAAGCCCACCTTCATGACAATTTAATAAAATTTATTATACTTGATAAATATAAAACGGGCAGCACTACCTAAGAGGAAAGCAATGCCAAGCTCACTGATTAATACTCGTCGGGGGTGCTGTGCTTATACTTCTCGAGATTTGCTCACAAATTAATAGATAGCTGTCGGAGCTGTGATAATCTTATCGCATAGTTTTTAGTTGCCTATAGAAAATCAGAGAAGAGCAGTAGCGTTTGGTGATCTACTTAAAGATCTATTTGCACATTATCTGTTTACAGTATTATCTACGAATATAATTTCTGTCGTGCGTTTAAGCTCTATCTATCAGCAATCACTTCCAATATAACAATCGCATTTTTCTGCTTGTGATATTTCCTTATCCATGCTTTCATGATATAAATTTTGATTTATTAATCCTGTGATTGTTATCATCTTGAAAAGATTGGTATTCTTTCCTCCTGTTTTTTCGCAGAAGCAAGCACTACATTTCATAAAGACTGCATTAAAAGTTCTCACTACTTTTGTTTTGTTTTCAAAAATCGTGTGAATTGTCCAATATTTTCGTCTGATATTCAGTTCACCAGCTCTATTTTACAATAGCAATGTCCAAATTAAGATTTACACCTAATTAACACGGCATACATTAAGGAAAAGCCGTACTTTCCTAATAATATGAAATGAACATCAGCAAATAAGAAAAATATATTGTCTTACAAATAATAGAAATATATCCTCAAAGTGGTATTCAGTACGATACCAAAATTTGGAAAGTACATGGTACTTTGTGTTGTCTTCGTTTTAGGTTTACGTCACGACTTTGGCTACTGGGAAAGTTATTTTAATTACATACGTGGTGCGGTCCAAGTATTTGTGACCTCGAAGGGTTCTGATTAAAATTCCCTGAAATCCTTTTCCTACCTGATAACCTCAACCTTTTTGGGGGTTTAAAAACCCTTGTCAGGACAATTTTTTCAAACAGTTTGAAATAGTGTTTCGAGAAGTGAAGTGATCCTGGCCAGAAAAGTGAAAATGTCAAAAATTGAAAATGTGAATACCGTGTTGCAATAAAATTTTTAATAAAAGATGGATTAACGCCAACAGAGATCAAAAAGCGGATGGATCATGTATATGGAGAATCTTCACCATCATTTTCGACGGTTAAACATTGGTCAAAGCTTTTTCGCTGGGGACGGAAGTTAATTGACGATAATCCACGCTGTGAAGGACCAGCAACGATAGTTACGCAGGATAACATGGATTTGGTCAAGAAAGTTGTTCCGATGGACTGGCGATTAAAGGCCAAGGAAATCGCAGAACAAATCGATATGTCGAAAACAAGTGTCCCCTGGCTTCTTAAATGTTATAAAGAAACCGCCGATTTAAATTTTTTACAAATCTTATCAGGTGTTCGTTATGCAATTATGCGTCGAATGAAATTGGCTCAGAGTTGATTTCATTTTTTATTCTCTAGATATTCAAGACGAAAAAAAAGCTCACGAACGTACGAAAGTACGTACATACGCACACACAGACATCTCTGTAAGGCTAATGTCACGCGAGCGCACAAATGCGCGTGACAGTGAAAGTTTGACTTATTTAATGTACAAGCGCAATTTTCGACCTATTCAAAATTTGTATACTTTCCTATGGTTAATCATTTTTTTACTGTGACGCTCGTGTGACATTGACCAAAAAGCGATGGATTCGGACTCGAGGGATCTCCAAACGTGGAGATATGTCGAAATTTTCAATTCGAAAAATCAGACCCACTACAATAACTTACAAATGGGAAGTTAATAAATTCTTCGTTAGTTTTGTCGGAAATAGCGCTAATAATAACAAAATCTATAGCATTTCTAAATTTTTTTATTGTTCTAGATGTCTTTTCCCATCTTATAAAACGTTCACACTTTCCACAAAATTTGTTAATGTAGTTCTGTATAAATATGGCTAGGAATATTATATACATATTGTTGCATTTTTATATATCATAATAAATATTTTGCGTGCAGATATGCTTACATCAAAATTATTCTCTTTCTTTTTAAACATGTTTCTAAAAATAATAAATCTTTCCTTTGAGATAGTCACAATTGGAGTACATTTGCTCCTCGAAATAAGAAGAAATCTGCAAATGATAATGTAGTGAGTAGTGAGACCAGTCTGAATTTAAATACTCTTGGATAACATCAAATAATGTACATCTCTCACTCTACAGGCTACTTTTGTATAACTACTGTGTCACCTCCATTTTTCAATAACATTTTGTTCACTTTAGAAAAATCGATTATGCAAAGCTGTAGAGTAAACAAATATAAAGGCAATGAAAATATGTTTATGGTATACTTTGAAAGGAATCCTACTCGGTAGTAAAAAATTATGGAAGAAGTAATAATTGAAGTCTCTTATAGGAGGAACATATTAAATCTTAAGACCACTCGTCATAATATAAATATGAAGCAAAAAGTATAATTAATCAAATAAGAGCGTAGCTCTAAGAGGACTTTCATAAATTAAATTTTAAATTGTGTGGTTATTTGGTTTAGTGAAATAAAATTGAAAGTGGCGAAGTGGTAGAGAGTAGAGTAGTAGCCTTTTCAATTCCAACAATGAGACGGCAGTGAACATAATTTCATTTTACAAGGGCAGGACTTATGCATTGGTGACACGGTACCAAAAAACCTGTGGCAAGAAGGGGAAATCAGTGCATACACTGGACTTGTGTAATGGTTCTGCTATCAATTATGCCTCGATTCCACATATCAAGTCATGTAATTTTAAGTAGACACCTTTGACGTCTTCTCACCTCGTAGATATCCTAAAATGATGTGGAGTCAAGCAGTGGAATGAATTCCACAGTCTTCAATTTCAGTATCCACTAGGCTATATATGTAGAACGAAATTGTTGTAGAGTTTGCGCGGTGTAGAACTCCACTTTGATGACATCATTAATCACCTTTTAGTACGCATACCACTGTTATATATTTATGCGTAAATAAAGTAATATATTTACAATAAAAAGAGCTCAATCAATTTCGGGGCTCCCCTGTAAGTACCGCTATTGGGTACCGAAGGCTCACCCCACTGGCTTGATCCTTTAGGGTATAACGCCATAAAGTAATACGTATAAATCCACGTAATTATAAAAACACACAATAATTCCGCGAAACAACCGATGTATCAAAAATACAAAAACAAAACAAAAGAAAAACCCTAAACCTACTGAGCCGCAACAGCAGGATATGCGTCCTCACTGCTCGAGCTCTGAGACGCGACTCGGTTTATATTTCAGTTCCACATTCAGAATGTCACAACCAAATGTCTTCCACAAAAAGTCAAATTAATTAAACTTAATAAAACGTAAAAATATTAACATGTCTTAGGTTTTTGAATATTTATAAATTAAAACTGGACTTGACATATGGAATTCACTGGCACTGCTAGAAAATTGCACCAACGGTGGCCAAAAGTGTGCCAATCAAAAACGCTATAAAGAAAACAACACTTTTTCAGAATTGGCTATTTCGATAGTAGTTCAGACATTTGGCTTCTGCCAAAAATCGATAGCATTACTTTAGTACTTTTATCTCGGACAGTAAAAAAAATGTAATTTTTACTTTTGATCGCTATTTTCCATCCTAAAAAATCGTTTTTTTTGCTTAGTTTGATAACTTCAAGAAAATGTCGTTTTATAATTTCAAAGTGAAAGTCGAAAAGATAGAAAGTTGTGAACCATATTATTGCCATCTACATTTTCAATGAAGGTTTCAAACATAGATTGAAATTTAAGGAAACAATAGATACCATTATCGACCAATACGCAGCCTAATATGGCCTCCAGTGTGACGAAAAACGGATATAATATGCCGAGCGACTAACCTCATAGCCGTCAATAAAGTAGAGAATGGTTCGAAGAAACGAAAAATTAGTAAATCAACCCAATTTCGAGGAAAAGGAAGAGTTAATCTATGGCCCAGAAATAGCTGATTAGCTGTAAATACCCAAATATAAACATTCATATCAATGAAAGTCAAACTTGAATGTTTAAACGTGTTTTTCTCAAAACAACATTTTTGGAGATGGCAGTGGTTATAGAGCACACAATATTCAATATTCCTTTTAAAACGTAAAATATTTTTTCCTCTATGGTATAGATTGCCATCATGTCATTAACTATCATATTTATTTTCTACCAACGAAAAGCCATTGAAAAATTTGAGCAAAACTTAATTTTTTGGAAGCAAAATCAAAGAGATCGAATAAATTCCGGAATGAACAAAGAATAAATAACGTAGTACTTCTCGTGCCTATCTTATTAGCTTGGCACTTTCACCACCCAGCATAGCAAATCGCCTTTTTTACCTATGGCTCCGACATAAACGAAATAAATTTTAAAACCACAAAATCATTTGTATATCTGGAATTCAGCAATGGTCAAAACAATCCGAAGATGTAAATATTGATACAAGATTTTCAAATGGAATATTTATCAAAACAAAATATCAGTTCAAAAGTAAACTGATGTTGAAAAGGAGAGGGCTGATGATGGCGCCAGTACATGAATTCTAACAAACAGTGATGAAACGTATCTTACATTGATTAGATAATCAGATGGAACGGAATAACATTTATAAGGTATATTCAATGAGGTTGCACAGATTAATCCGGACAACTTTCTGGGTGTGTTTCTTTACTCATTCAGTATATTCGGAACGTATTCTTTCTGTACCATTTCGATAGATAGAATAAATGGAATACTAATACGTAACCCTACATTTTCCTTTAAGTTTTGATTTGCATTTATTGATCGATCTGATCTGGAATTAAACTAGGAGATCCCTGTGCAATTGCACAAGTTGAGGGTATATGAGTGACATAACGTTTTTATATGTTCTCTCAATTTGTACCTTAAATTTTAAAGCGCGTTTTTTCCAGAGGTGTCCCCTGTAGGCCTAATCCTCCCATGCAAGCATGTAGTAAAAAGACACCTGCAAAATATTTTACCATGCAGAATAATGAAATAAAAAAAGTTCCAATAAATCCATGTATTGCATACTTATCGGTGGCAAACACCGAACTTAACACCAAAGTTACCCAGGAACACAATTCCGAACTGATGCGGATTAGGGTTGCCATTATAAAATTTCAAGAAAAGCTCGATGAAACTCCATATAAAAAAGTGGCTGAAATACGGAACCGGGAGCTTTCTTTGTATAAGTAATATATAGATATAGATAACAAATGGAATTAATCATTTGAAATATTGCATGAAAAATATTTTTTCAGCAGCAAAATTGATGGAATGTTTTGTAAAGCAAATAAGGACTGTATTTACTTCTAACAAAAAAAATATGCAAAACTTAATTTATTTTTTAGGGTAGCGCACACAGCCAACGAAAAATTTCGGGACCACCATTGAACATCTCAGTGGCTTCGCAAGTGCAATTCATTGCTTCAACCTTTAGTAGCCAATTGCATCGTCATACCTATTACTGGATTCGATCATTTGTCTATAGAAAAGTAAACCTGCAAAGGTACTCTTCCAACAACCCAGATTCGGACGCGAATGTAACATAATTAGCTTTTTTCTTTCGTCAGTAGTATTCTAAAAATGATTTTCATCTTTTACAGACTGGCTTTCTTATATTCTATAAAAAGAACAACAAAATAATATTAAAATACATGGACTTCACTTAAGAAATATTTTTTAGATACTCTTCAAAATGTGTCTAGAAATTCGAGTTATTATTTTTTATATTAATCAAGGGCACATGTACATTAACGAAAATTTACTTAACTCTAAGAGTATCAAATTCTTTACTTTGAAGCAATGAGAGCCAAAACAAATTTTCACTAAATCCAGAAAAGACATTTTAATATTTTAAGGATTTTTTCTTTTAAATGCAACTGTCATAAATCTACTTTCCTAAATTCATAGAATATTCTTTTGTTAAAAGTAGCATTTTCATAAATCTGAAAGATCCATTTACCTAAAAACCAGGTTGTGTGATACTGCGCTTTCTTGCTACAAAATATAGAATTCTTTAATACCAGCACATAAAGATCGAAATCACTCGACACCTCTAAACTTTTGTTAAAAAGAATAGGAAATTGCAAACGTTTGGTGTTTATGCATGTGGCTCGAATGATTTCCGAAAACGATTTGTATATTTTATTATATTTGCCTGACAAGTTTTCTACTTATGGTCCGAAATTCATTTTTGTTGTTATTTACAAAATTTATAATACAAGTGAATTCAGCCGATTTTTTGTTTTAGCATTGTGGTACGTGCTTTGCTCAATTCTCTATAAAAAACTTGTGTATATATTGGATTTATTATTTTTTATATTATTTATTTTATTGCAAGAATATTCACTTAAAAAATCTACTTAAAATGATTCGATGTCTTGCCATTTTTTACACACCTTATATAAGTATTGTTGGAATAGAAAAGGAATGCTTCCTTTAAAGCAATAAAAATTACTATTTACCTTGCAGTATTCTGGTATTAAAATTAGCTTTTGTAGAAAAATTAATTAGCAAGAACTAGGCAAAATTTCTCCTGTAGAAATTTAGATCAAAAGAAAATTATTTTTATTGCACTATTCGAAACCGGTAAAATGAGATTATATATTTATGTATATATATATAACATTTTCAAAGCAACTCAATCGTTTTAAAGGAAGCTCAAGATTTCGTTTGTACGATAATTTAATGCACAACGCAAATAACTACCTCAAAAAACCACTATAACTGCAATTTAAGCACTTTGTTTCGCGAATCTTAATCATGCTATAGAAATTTACACAGTCTTAACTGCGTACGCTTGTAAAAAAGGAAATTGTTATGAACAAATTTATAGTTATACAGAATTAGTCTTAATCCATCTTTTATATTAACGTATTGTCACTACGGTTTTATAAATGACTGATAACACAAATAAGCCTATAAAATAATAATAATATAATTACAGCTTCAATACAAAATATAAAAAAGAAGTAAAAATAAAAATACATATTCGATTAAGTACAATATGAGAGGAAACATTTTGAAGCTTAAGAACGACAGAGATCCAAAATGAACTAAAAATATCACATGAGAAGGGTTTTTGGAATGCTTAATATAAATAGAAATACTAAATTCAGAATACCATTTAAGGAGAAAACATTCAGAAAGCCTTACGTGTACTTTGCATCGTAGTTTTTTACTTTATCTGGAATAGCTGCTTTCTCAACTGAAACTAGGGTATACAACTCCTCTAGGGACCGAACGTACACCAATTTACGCCAAAATTTTGAACTGTAAAAGAGAAATGGATTTAAGGAAAATTTTACAAACTCTATAAAATTTCTTAAATAAAAATTCTAGCATAAATGTACCAATACTCTGCCATTACATTAAAGACTCTCACTACCACTATGTTTATCTCTCTTTTATTTTGTTCAGAGTAAGCTGAAAGAGAGGCTGACATATCAAATACATGAACAAGAAGAGCAGAATAAAGTGCCTGTCGTATGAATGCTAGCATCCTGACGAGTTAAACAAATTTCTAAACCAAATTTTTTCACTGGAAAATGAACTTTACTTGCAACAAACGAAATCTTACGACCTTCTTGTGGCAAAAGATGAATTTTTGGAATTGTGTTACAAATGTCACAAATTTCCTCTCTTTATTTCATCTTCTCCCTCTTTAAAAAGTGTCATAATGGCCATAAATTTTTTACTCAACTCCCCATATTTCTTAAAGGAAAAGCCTTTTCCCCCTATTAAAACTGCAGTAAGTCTTCTTCTCTTCCCACATGCTTTAGCCGATAATCAAGTAACAGAACTGGGCATCAATCGATTAAATTTTTCAATCGATTGAAAAATTACGGCGAAATTCGAATAACCATCAATTGCAGATTGATGGTTAGTTGATTGAAATCAATCACAGATGGTTAGTTGATTAAAGCTTCAATCGCTTTTTAGATTACAAGATCAATCGATTGAATTCAATAAATTGCAGATTGATGATTAGTTGACTGAAGCTTCAATCGCTGAAGGGGCTGATATATCGGAATCGAGACAAGATATATATCTGTACGTGTGTGGTCTCAAATTAAAGGAGGAGATGACCTCTACATAATGCTGTAATAAAATGCAACAGTTGCAAGGCAATGGGGTGTTCAAGAGCGCAGTTGAAGGGGTGTCCAAAAATACAACTAAAACTTTCAACTGCGCTTTGAACACCCCCTCGCCCTGCAACTGCTGCATTTTGTTACAGTATCATGTGGAGGTCATCTCCTCCTTTCATTTGACACCACACACGTAGCGCCTACTTCTATAGTTACCAAGATATCACCCCTTCTACCCTTAAAATATAAAAATGTATACGTTTACTCGTTTTGAAAGAATATGACCATCCTTGTACACATCTTTTACACGGAACGTTTAAAGAACTGAAGCAAATCTTTACAAATTCTTCTAATGTCGATGATTTTGATGAATGCTTTCAGGAAGATCTGAAATTTTTAGAAAGTAAATCAAGGGATTTAAGGTCATTGCATTTAGCTGCGGCAGTTTTAGACTCACAAAGCCAAGGGGTTTAAAGACTCAAGAAAATATCAACGGTTATGAAATCATTATTAACATCGCAGAAAAGCATGCGCATACTGATATATAAAGTGACGTAAAGAAATTGTCTGCCCTCAAATGCGGGAATGGTCTTCATAATAAAAAGTTTATTAAATTTTGCAGTGAAATTCTTGAAAAATAAAAAAAGTGTTTCGATCATATTAAGTCAATTTGATCGTACTCAGAATATATAGCAAAGTATATGAGAGATTTCTTTGTAATAAAATAAAAAAGTTCATAATTGAAAACGGAGGACTTGGCAAGGAATAGTATGGATTTCGAAAGAAAAGTAGAACTACGGCCATTAACGGATGTCATGGAAAAACTTAATAGAGACCTCCCACGATGTGGGAGTTTTTGGGAGTTGGGAATAAAAAGAACGGCGAAACATATTATTGGAGAATTGCTGCACGAAAAACCTTGTTGTACTACATTGAGCGATGTTAACACATTGCGGACCACCCACACCGGCTATTTATACGTTGGTGAAAACGAGAACTCTTGC
>QYTT01095658.1:22054-34824 GCA_006980735.1 Dasypogon diadema
AAAGAAATTGTCTGCCCTCAAATGCGGGAATGGTCTTCATAATAAAAAGTTTATTAAATTTTGCAGTGAAATTCTTGAAAAATAAAAAAAGTGTTTCGATCATATTAAGTCAATTTGATCGTACTCAGAATATATAGCAAAGTATATGAGAGATTTCTTTGTAATAAAATAAAAAAGTTCATAATTGAAAACGGAGGACTTGGCAAGAAATACTATGGATTTCAAAAGAAAAGTACATAGCACCACGGCCATTATTACGGATGTCATGGAAAAACTTAATAGAAACCTCCCACGTTGTGGGAGTTTTTGTAGACCTAAAAAAGGCTCTTGGTACATAACGTACTGGTTAAAATATTAGAGGAGTTGGGAATAAAAGGAACGGCGAAACATATTATTGGAGAATTGCTGCACGAAAAACCTTGTTGTACTACATTGAGCGATGTTAACACATTGCGGACCACCCACACCGGCTATTTATACGTTGGTGAAAACGAGAACTCTTGCGTTTAGTCTGCAATGTGTTAAAAGCGACAAAGAAGTAATGAAAACTGATGTTCCACGGGGATCAATCCTGAAGTTTTCAATGTTTCTTTTAAAATGGATAAAGTTTGTTTTTGGTTTCACTTGACTTGTTCTAGGTTTCATTTAAATTGGAAAAGGTTTCAATAAAAGTGGAAACGCTATATATATATATGTATATGTGCTTATTCTTCACTCATACCAGCCCTAGACAATCTCTCAAAATATCCCGAAATCAGTTGAAACTCAGAAAGAGAATAGAGGAATGGAGAGAGTGAATGGAAGTAAAAAAAAATTAAAGTTTTTTCTTTGAGATAATATGTTTGTTATTCTTATCGTAAATAAATAAACGTGAAAAATTAACTCTTCATTAAAACTTCTATAATTTCATTTTAACCCCATAATAACTCAATGTTTTCAGTTTTAAGTTTCCGGTGATGTGTCTCAAATTGCCGAAAATATTCCCAAATAGGGGAATTTTCCAGACATTTACAAGATTGTACATTGCATTGAAAGATACTATAAAGTAACAATTTGACTTAATTCACACTTTAAACATATGCGCGCTCTTTTTCCCCCATTTATATGACAGGGCGCGCTCATATGCGCTCTTAAGGCCGGCGTACACGCGTTTTCTTGCCTACATGCAGCACATCATGCTCATGCCCCCTTTGCCCATCGAATTCGGCTTTGAGTACACGCATTCCGCACTGTGTACGTATTACCTAACAAGTGCATCGCATTTTTTCGGCACTGTGCCACGCAGCGGCAGATGTCTAATCCTACCTCAGAATTTGTTGCAATATGACATCGGCGATCGGCCCCTGCTAGGTTAGATGTTTTAGTTAGATTTTTTAACTGATTTTCTTTTGTGTGAAATTTGTGGTTTTTTTATAGTAAGTGATTTCCTTTCATTGATGGTGATTTATATTTGAATTGAAATTTAACAGTCGTAGAATGGATGAAAACACGCAGTTGAAAGGAATTTCTCAAAATTCTACATTTGAAAAATCTGAGTATGAAGAAAGTAAAGAGACCACGGCATGAACGAATTGCACACATTTCTTCATCATCATCCTCATGCACTAACACAGAGGAAGAACTTTTGGATTGGTCTGGTTAAATAAATATTTCTTTAGTCCCTTAAATAATTTACTTTTATAATACAAAATGTTCACAAACGCTAATCTACATCTGTTTATCAACCCATGCTGGGTTTTGTTAAGCGATGGTCCAGGGAGTTTCCTGACCATCAAATTGCACTAACTTTGTATAACAAAGTGAGACCTCTACTTGAATATGCATCTCAGGTCTGGAACCCTTTTTGTGCTGTTCACATTAGCCGTATTGAGTCTATTCAGTGTAATTTCGTCAGATTTGCTCTCAGGGATCTTCCTTGAGATGACCCTCAGATCCTCCCACCTTATCGAGAGCGCCTGGTCAATCAGTGTTCTTTGGAAAAGCGACGTAGAATTGCCGACATTGTTTTTATCCACCAATTATTAAATTTTAATATTAACTTTCCGAACCTCCAGGGGAAGGTATCTTTCAGGGTTAGGGTTTGTAGTTTGAGAGGTGCCCCTCTTTTACATGTGAACCCTTCGAGGACTACCTATAGGAGGCATGAGCCCATTAATCGCATCTGTGTTACTGTTAATTGTCTTTTACCGCGCCCATAGAGGAGAAAATCTGTAAATGTACGCCTCAGCTTTCTCGGCCACCGAGTGATAAAAAAATTAAATGCTATTTAAAGCCTAAGTGTAAGCACTCTGAAGCTAATCCCGAAATGCTTTTTCTCGATTTTCTGCCCAGCAATACCTCACCCGAGAGCAATAGACTGTGAAGTATTTATTGCCTGTAGTAGAGGGTGAGGTAGATAGACACCATCAGGCGAGACATCGCTGGAAAAAAAGTCGTGAGAAAGCGTTCACTGCGTGCGTTAGGAGTTGTCTAGTCTTTCTCTTTTTAGTTGGTTGATGCCCGAACAGAACCGGACAGTACGACATTATCGTATTTTCCGAACTCTTGAATCATTGGAAATAGTGTACAAAAATGGCATTACTACTAAGTACTATTAAATAACGATTTTAGCAAATTTACATACCTTACAAACGGACGAGACATCCAAACTACTGACTTTAACCAAAAAGTGGGATGCACAAGGTACAAGTTCTTCAGACTCTTTCGAAGTCTTCGATCCAAAAGTTGATAACACCTAAAAATTCAAAAATTAAATTCGTTGTAAAATTAAAGATAAAAAAAAATTTATTACTTTTTAAGCCAGGGAAATGGTGGAACATTTCTTCGACTACATCCCCCGTGCAGATACACCAGGACATAATCATCAGTCACAAGTTGCTCTAATGTCTTCACCACATACAGAAAAAGATTGTCCATCACGTAATGATAGTCTGCTCTAGATCTATCGGGCAGGTGGCACGCACAGAACATCACAATGGCATTGTGTCCGCCAGCTTTTAAATATCCACCGTGGGAAAGAACTCGCTTATAAGGTTCTATCACCTTCATATCAATTTCCCTAGTTTTACCGTCCGGCAGAGTTATTTTCTGCCAGTTCCTTGAATCGCGACGTTCATCCTCAGCCGTATACGTGGGTATTGGCTCAGGCGGAAGGTTTGTAGGAGTGTCGAGGTCAGCAAAATCGTCTTCCTTATCATTGAAGCCATCCAACACGGAACTAGATGGGCTGAGGGATGCCAAGTTATGTTCCATGTCGTCATCAAAGCTATGATTCGATATTGAATCTAAAGAAGACATGTCGTCTGAGAGTAGATCAGCCGAAACCGGAATTTTACGCCTTGTTAGTGGCTTTGGTGATGGCATTTTAATGTTTCGATTAACGTTATTCGATATAAGCGCAACAGATTGATAATTTGGCTCAACGTTGGCCTGGTATTGGGATAAATCCTGTTCAGATTCACTACTTAAAATATCTGGACTGGGTGCTCTGATAACCGAGATCTTCCGCCTCTGCGTTGTTGTGGTGGAGCTTGTGGTGCAATCCGCTGTAACATCTAAGTGCTGATTCGGAGCTATCGCAGTGCAATTTTTCGTACACAGTCTGTTTTGATTCCCCAGTCTTAGAGGTTCACTTTCAGGTACAACATCTGGAAAACTGAACACTCTCCGTTGGCCATTCTCAGAATCGGAGTCAGTTCCTGGTGGGGACATTAGTGGGTGACTATTCGCCACTGTTAGCTCACTACGAAGTGTACTCGAATTTTGTTGCTTGTGCGAATGCCCTAAACGTAAGACCCTCGTCGATGGGTCATTATCCAAGCGGAGATTGTCGAATTTCATTATTTGCTCTTGTGACTTGTTATTATCCTTTTCGATTCTGTTTAGAGCGGCCTCTGTTTCTTTATCTATACTCCTCTCTGTAGAATTTGAGGTTGTAGTTGACAGCAATTTCTCTGAAAAATTCTCGGTTACTGGAGAAGCGCAAGCTGATTCCTGAGATGTTCCTTCCGATATGTCCATTTTGCCGTCCGAAACAGGACTCTCCTCGAAGTTTTCACTGAACAATAAAAAAATGTTAAGGACACAAATATAGTACGGAACTGGATGTGTCATCAATTCCAAGGTTGAGGAGCCTTTTTCGAAGCCTTCCCAGAACTTACCTCATTTGGTTAGGGGGAGTTTTCCGCTCGACTTTTATATTGCCTCGGTGTAAATAAAATACTGAATATTACTGTGCTATATTTCTCAGCCCACCTTCAACTTTTTCAGTATTCTTCCTCTGACATTTTAAACGCAAGTCCACTACCGAATTTTTCTTACGTGTTCTGTTGACATTTAACATTTCCTCCTTTCTGTGCGCACATCCGCAAAAATATCATGCCACGTTCTATTTCGTATACACACAGAAAATGTTGCAAAATAACCAGTTCCTGATTATATGCACTCCTTCTATATCTATTTCAAAATTTCATTTTTATGCCTATAGTTAGCTTTTACAAAAAAAATATTTCAATTGCAATCGGCTTTTAGGACACTTTAAAACTTATGTGTCACCCTGTATTAATCAGATCACATCTGGCAGCCCTTCTTGTTTGTTTGTGATGTAAAGTTGTCAAAAGAAGTGCAGATAAATTTTTCCAAATTTTGCAAAGTTAATGCAGTTTTAAACGCGAATTACTATGGATACCGCCGCTCAGCCTACTAAACCGGAAGCAGTGCCCGATTTGAGCACAACTTTAAACTTGCCGCCGGAGTCTAGTAGTGATCAGAAGCGCAGGAGGTTTGTCTTGCTAAGTTACTCGAATTTTTGTTAGAAGAAAAACTCTATTGAATAGAAATAAAATGCCGCATAATTATGTGCATCCGTAAGAAATACTATCTGTTACTTTCAATCGCTCAATAATTAGCGGAACAAATAAGTTAAAATCTTAACCTCGTCCACAGCTCCTCACGATCCATAAAGCGGAAGCGATTCGATGACGAAATAGTAGAATACAGCCTGGGCTTTCCTCCATCACAGGTTGGTAGAATAGGAAGGGCCAGGACGCAGTCCCAGTCGTATGTTACACAATTCCCTGCTGATCAGCCAGCACCTTCGACATCACCTGCTGTGGTAGCAGGGCAGGGGAGCGTTGTTCCCGCTCCTGGCCCCGCGGGTCAAGGGGCACTGCAATTTGTGCAGAGTGTTACGTCTGAAAAGCGGAAAAGTGGCAAGAACAGCAAGAAAAGCAAAAAGGGCAGGGCGGGCAATCAAATCACTACTAAGGACCTGGGACGATGGAAGCCAATTGACGATCTGGCGCTTATCATCGGAATACAACAAACCAATGACCTCCGCATGGTCCATCGTGGTATAAAGTTTTCGTGCAAATTTACAGTACAAGAAATGCAGTCTCGCTGGTATTCACTTCTCTACGAAGAGCCGATATCTCGAATAGCTGTTGCGGCAATGAGGAACCTGCACCCAGAATTGGTGGAAAGTGTTCAGAGCAAAGCTCTGTACACTATTCAGGAGGAAGATCTGCTGGGAACAGTAAAGAGTGTATGTACTTTTGGTGTAGCTTTTATTCAGTAGAATTTCATGTCAGCGAACATTTCAGACTGATAATCCAACAGTAGAAACTTTCCAAGAACTTCTGGACAAAAATGCTTCTGCTTTTTACCCGGCCAGAACAGCCAAAGCTTTACTGAATCACTGGCAATTAATGAAGCAATATTCCCTTCTGCCGGACCAAACTGTGAAGCCGTTCCCCAGCGAGGATCACGCAATGAGTTTCTCTGATGCGGAAGATACCTTGGTGGATGCCGAACTAAACGAAAATAAAGATGAATCACTGGAGATAGAGCTGGCCCTTGCCGACAGACGAAACAAGAAGGAAATCCGCCACTTGGAGAACGAGCTAAGCCGGTGGACTGTTTTAGTTGATTCCCTGACAGGAATAGGATTCACCCCAGAGTTTGATAATCAAACACTTGCCGTATTACGTGGCAGGCTGGTTCGGTACTTGATGCGATCCAAAGAAATCACCTTCGGCAGAAGTGCAAAAGAGGTAACAGTCGATGTGGACTTATCACTAGAGGGGCCAGCGTACAAAGTATCTAGGAAGCAGGGAACTATAAAACTGCGCAGTAATGGGGACTTCTTTATTTCCAATGAGGGAAAGCGACCGCTCTACATTGATGGAAACCCACTTCTTCAGGGCAATAAATCACGACTGAGTAACAACTGTGTTCTGGAGGTGAGTGGATGCTGATGCTGTTCTGGATTTTATTTCATTCAGACTTTTGTTTTCAGATCGCAGGACTTCGCTTTGTGTTCTTGGTTAACTACGACTTGATCAATGCGATTAGGCACGAGAGCGCAAAAACTACAGTCCCTCTTAATTAATTGCACTGTACGCTCCATAAATGTAAAAATTTTCTAATTATAATTTTTTTTAAACAGCATTTCGATCGACTTTGTACATCGTTTTGCTTCGTGTGTTTAGATTCAAATCTATGAAACCACTAGAATGAAAAGCTTCCTCGTATTAAATAAGTTACAAATTTTCACGTAAAACCAGATGGCCAAATACAATTTACTATAACTCAGGAAACTTTCAGTTCACCAAGTAGTTTTCTGAAATTTCTATTACGGAACATCCTCCGAATATCGTCTCCGTTCCCAGCATATTTCCCGTGATGAACACCCTCGGCACAGTCTTCCCACCAGTGAGTTTGAGTAGCATCTGTTGGATTTCATGCGCATCTTTCCGCTTGTCCAACTCAATTGCGTGGAATGGTGTCCTCGATTTCTTGAAGTCCTGTTTTATTTCCCGGCAACGGGGACAAGTAGTTTTCGAGAATATTATCACTCGATAGTTTATAATCGCTTGCTGAACAAATTTCTCTCTAGCACTTCCCATCTTGACACGTTTTTTCCAGTTTCTACTGGAGTCGAAATGTTAGTTCCTAAGGTAGATTTTTGCTGATTGACCCTTTTATATCGATTTCATATTTTAACATAAAAAAGAGAATTTTGCATATTTTAAAACCTTCGTTTCTGAAAAGCCGGAAGAGAAAAAATGGTGTGGATGTGTTTTAGATTCTTGTGACACTTGGTCGCAGTGATCTAGATTTGAGAAAGGTTAAAGTTTTCGTATTATTTTTATTGACAATTTTAAAGGAATTATTTGGGAGTACAACCAAGGAACTGTGGAGCCCACCTAATGCTAGCTTAACGTCCAAACTTCTCCAGCTAATCAAACCACCACTGAGAGTGCTGGTTTCAATTCTGACAGGACATGGATTCCTTAATGCGCACCAACACAGAATCGGCCGCTCTAACGACGTCGACTGCAGGGGCTGCGGGGATGAAACGGAGACTGTGACGCACTGTGTGCCACTGCCCGTCACTATCGGCGAAAAGACTCAAACACCTGGGATGCTAATTCCTTGATGAACTGTATCAACAAGGAACGTATTCCTTGATGAACTGTATCAAGGATAGGAACGTATTCTGGCTTTCACCGACCGGGTGGCTGGGTCAGTGAACGGATCTATCCCCTTCACCAGCTACCCATGAGTAGTAATGAGTGGATAACCAATGGGCCTAGCAGTGGGTTACTTCGAAGATTTCAGGATCTCACACCTTACAAAAAAAAGACTAACGCATTATAGACGTAAATTTAAATTTCATTTCATATATCATCTAGTCCTTCTTCAGTTACCTTTTAATTCTATATTTCGTAAATTACACCGTAAACAAAGAAATATTTGATTACTTCTTCGATTCCTTGGAAATCCAAATGCACCTTACTTCTCAATGACATCGCCGTGTTAAAAATAATCGATTCGGTAGCCTATAAAATATCTATTTGATCGATTACATTTTCGCTTACTATCGCTGGGAAGTAACCAAACGCAAACGCCGTTCAATGGAACAGATTGCAAAGTGGCGAAGGTTTTGCCAAAACAACAACTTTAAATTTTTCTGAAATGTTCCCAATGAAGCCTGTTGACTTGTTATAGCCCTCTCTCTTTTGTGATCTTCTAATATTGTGGTAGTTTGTCAATCTTTATTTTTAAAAAATAAATAGTAGCACTCCTAATAGAATTCGATTTTTGCAGTTTTTCCATTACAAATGCATTCAGTGTCCCAGGTCCTGATCAATCGCATAGATCAGTGTATCATTGGCAAATAATATTCCCTTTGTAAATGTTAACATTTTGTAGGCGGGACGCTGTGATTAAAATTACATTTTTCATGTCCCAGTTAAAGTGACCAAACGGGTTTTAAATCCCAACAGTTTTCGAGATAATGACACTTAATTTTTTTTTTTAATTGTCTTATGCTAAACATGATTTTTGTACGAGGGTATGTAGTAGAGAGTAAATGAGTGCTTACTTACTCTTCTGCTATTCCTGCTCTTCTTCATTCAGGAGCTACGGATTTTTAAAAGTAAAAATTTCAGAATTTTTCAGAGAAGATTCCTACCCTGCCATCAATTGAACCGCCACCGCCCCTGAATATAATAATATCGTCCAATTCTGACAAGAGTTTTGTGAAATCTCTCCTTTATCCTGATCCGCTCGATCTTGTCGTGAATTCCCTGATCTCTTTTACGTAACTCAAGATTATTCTATGCTCGTCCACAGTTCCTGATGAGTACTATGTAGCGTCCTTTTGTATCCTGTCATTTTCTTTGCAAACAGATGCATATCGGTGGAAGGCCCAGAAGAGTTTTCAGCGCAACTAAGTGTGTATAGTTAGTACGCGGAAGAATCTCTCCACGACTTCATTTTTTGTCGTCAAAGAGTTATTTTCAGCTCTCTCTTCTTCGCCTTATTGTCCTCGAACGCTTCCTCATGACATGGTTAAAGACTCTTCTTACTCCTTTTTCCAGATTCGCTAGTCCCCATTCAATCAGGGGGATCCTGTAGAAGAAGTCATCAATTGCTTTGTTTACTATTCATCACCTTGTCATCTGATCCTCTTGTTTACCTGGAACTTAAATGGATTTGAAGATTACGAATTTGTTTAGTTAATTAATAATGCATTATCCTGCACTAATTAATTCAATTAAAATAAATAAATGAAAATAAATGAACAAAGAGGAGTCATTTGCTGAAAATATTTAAACAAAGGGTAAATAAGTACGCAACAGAATTAGAAAAGACCCCCGGTGAATTTCAACCACTTTTAGGAAAACTGTTTTAACAATATAGTATGGGCTCAATTTCGTTTATGTTCTATTTTTGAAACTGTTTCAAATATGTAGTTTCAATTCAAAATTACGAAATAAGCACTTCAGAATGTTATCTCCATTACTTTTGAATACATTGGCGCTGCAATCGTTAGAAATTAAATGAAGGCGTCAAAAAGTGTTGCCTTTGCGGTTTATGTATTTAATATTTAAGATTCCAACCTGATTTGTCAATGTGTGCGTGCGCTTTCAATGTGTGGGTGTACTAATTTTGAAATTGTTCTAAAACATGTACTAAAACGTACTAAAACCCGTTATAACTCTGTTGTAAGGTTTGAAAATAGTAGTCATTTGTAAATGAAGGGTTTGAAAATAGTAGTCATTTGTAAATAACAGGTTTAGGTTGAAAGCTTAGGTAAAAACTACTATTATTTACATTGCAACATTACAAGATTATGAAATTAGCTATAGTCATTTGTAAATAACAGGTTTAGGTGGAAAGGTTAGGTAAAAGCTGTGTGAGCTTTCCTATTATCTAGATGTGGTTCAGGAATAAAAACTGCGAGCTTTGCGTAATTTTTGATGTCTGCAAAAAATTTTAAATTAATATTTCTAGTTTTATTTAAGATAAAACAACAAATCAATATGCAAATCATTAAAACACCAAGCTGAGGATAATTGTTAAAATAAAAAATGGCAAAATGCCTATGGGGATTTTCAAAATTTAAGAACCAAGTTTCATTCAGAACTGCAAACGGCGAGCGACAAGCTTCATGAAACTGGGAATTTAGTAGCAAATTAGAATGAGATCAGCAAAGCTTTTTTCTCTCTCTATTTATATGTGAATGACTCACACATTCGTTTCGCACAGCGGCAATAACTAATTTAGATGTGGTGCTACTTAAACCTGATTCATGCTTTGCGCGCGACTGTGTGGCCTACTGCGGTGCTATATGTGAATGTGGTTTGTCGTGGAATCTCGAGAGGGTGCAGAGTGCAGAAGTGCCGCGTTTTCTGAAATCTGAACATTCGTTTTCCACTGAGTTTTATTTCAAAAATTACTTGCAATTTTAGAACTAGATGCTACAGTGCCCAGACTTTAGCCGGAGAAAATCGTATACTTCGCCGAGAATGGCAGATTGAAGTCTTTCTGCAAGACGCTTCAGTGCCGTATGTTCGGGATTTTGGCTGTCAGACACTGCCAGAGATTAGAACAAATTTTCGGGAAATTGTTAAAATAATAACTAGTTGTGCGGTGTGCTGAGATTTCGACACTTTCTATTCAACTTTTCACGCTAAAACATAATTCCCTATCGGGGTACATCTTCGTTTTATTAAGAACTGTGCATTAATTCCAACGTGCTGATTTCGCCGCGAAGGGAAGAGACAAAAATAGCTTCGGTCTGCAGACTGGTGTATTTTCCGTGAAAAAGATAAAACTAATACCCCGTAGTGTTTACAATTTGTAATGACTTAAATCTGCATCAAGTGAAGGATTCGTGAATTAAAGCAGAGGTGAGTTGATAATTGGAGAAGTTTCGAGGGTAATTTCACTTAAGCAAAGCAATCAATCAATCGAAATTGCCGATTGTGGCCTTTGACCTTATTGGGCTGCTTCTTGACGTCTAGGTCGGAATGGGAATACATTCAAATCCCATGGAGGAGCAGCGAAAGCAATGAAAATTCATTCGGGCATTCTATAAATAAAGAAATTCAGCTATGGTGGAGGTGTGCTAAAGCAAAAGCTGCTTGCTGGTAATATGAATCTTTCCAAACAAGTGGATTTTTCGTTTTATCTCTTTTTACTTATGCTTTGCGGTGCTGCACACAGGTAAGATGACACTTTTTACCTTGCCACAGTATTCAGCCTTATTGCTCTTATCTATTACAATTCTGATATCCCATACCAATGCCACTCCAATCCAATAGCCTGAAGTAGAAGTCTCTTCAATTCTCAAGAGAGGTGGCGTTTCTAAGTGTGCAGTACTTGCCGGCACCCGCATAACTTCTTCACTTTGACCGGCAAATTGTGTGGTGACATTTTGGTGAAATTTGATTATCGAGGCAATTGTTATATCTAGATGGGGACTGGTTCCAGTGCTGAATTTGCAAATGAGTTTTAACTGGTTATTGACGTCTTTTAACTTTATCGCAACCCGCGAAAGTGTTGAGAAGGCTCTAGTGTGAATATTAGATGGGAGAGACGCGGCCACTGGTAAAGACCACAGACGCTGTCTACACGTAATTACTTAGGAAGCCACATGCGAATAGGAGTATAATTTTTTAGAGGAGTTCAGACACTTGATAAGGTATCTTGAGGAGCGTGCTACAGATTTTCAAGATAAATTTAGCCTAACTTTCCAGTGCTTTTTATCTATGTACAAATATAAATTTTCCATTCAAATTTGGGCACAATTTACCCATGATATCTGCTAGCAGACGTGTTTGAATACCGCCTTTATTTCCTGGAAATAGGGCTGGTGAAATTTTCAACCGCCATACGCTCAGAACTTTATTCTGTGAAAATTATAATTCGCTAATAAAAGATTAAAAAAGCAAGAAATATAGCCCATCATTCTTAAAGCATGCACTTCCTGGAACTTGTTGCTTGTTAAACCTAACGTCATCGGCCCTGATAAGTTATCGCCCCGATGTACTAAAATCTTGCTTCCAGGTATTTCCAAATTAATACAAACTGAATTCATGTGTGATGTCATCTTCACTTCTCCAATAGTTGGTAAGTATGATAGCTACAGTTTTTCCAATACTAAAAACATCCTTCTCTAAGACTTTTGATTGCAAAAATATAGCCTAAAACAGAACAACCGACAGCAGGAATTAGCTAGTCTCAAAATTTAAGACCCAATTAAATTACATTCAAAACTGCAAGCGGCGAGCGACAAGCTTCATGAAAAAGGGAATTTAGTAGCAAATTAGAATGAGAGCTGCAAGCTTCAAGCTGCAAAATATTGTACCAACTTAAAAACGAGTTGATTTTTCATTGATATCAAACAAAAATGAATTTTTCGTCATAATATTTACTATTTTTTTCAATTTTCGCACTCAACATTATCGTCAACCAATCAGCACACTTTGTTGTCGTGACCAAATCATTAAACCGATTTACCCAGAGTTTGATTCTCTACAGTACACTTAAGCATCTATTTTCTTTTTGCATTTTATGTTGAACGAGAAAATTTTGTGCTTGTAGGAAGATTGTCAATTGTAAAAATACCATACCCATCGAACATTAATAACAAGAAGCTCGACTCTGCCAAAAACGGCAAATGAAAGAGACTACCACGCCAGAATAAGATGAATGTATACATGAAAGCAAAAAAAAACAATTCGGAAAGGGATACTAATAGCTTTAATATAAATCTTACATATATCTGAAAGAGAGCGATGATCACTTTTTCTTAAAGGGGAAGTGAATCTGTTGGGTTTGATTTTTGACATTTCGTTCATCTTCCATGGTTAAGACTAGTGGGCCTATTAGGCAGAAATTGATGGAAATTACACATTATTTTTGCTTCGAGTCGTTTGATTTTAATTATAAAAGCTATTAGCTTATAGTAAATCAAA
>QYTT01095662.1:0-16442 GCA_006980735.1 Dasypogon diadema
A
Organism: Dasypogon diadema; assembly: GCA_006980735.1. Taxonomy (NCBI): domain Eukaryota; kingdom Metazoa; phylum Arthropoda; class Insecta; order Diptera; family Asilidae; genus Dasypogon; species Dasypogon diadema. The sequence continues at coordinate 2 of QYTT01095662.1, forward strand.
AGAGTAATTACTTCCGCCCAAAGGCAATCCTACCTTGGCATGATTGCATTTGATGCAGGTGAGATTACGGAAGCTACACGTGTTATATTGAATTTCTTTTCTAAGAACACAGATGAAAATTTTTCTGGAGTAATTTTAGGACGGAGATGTAGGTAATGCAATATAATGTCAGTTAGTTTTTTAGTAAAAAATTAATCTTGAGTTTGAGAAATTTTTGACTCCTCGATAGATAACAGTAAAAGATATGTTTTTGCAGCTGTTGATGTGAGTATAGCAGATACGATGACGAGGAAAGTATACGTCTATGTTCCAGAAGAGCTGATTATGTTGAGAGCATCGAAATCATCATCAAATGATTCAATTTTGCCCAGGTGTCCTAACTGAAATGCAGGTGTAACTGTCAATTGTGTATATACATTTCAATTTATCAACGCTGCCTACTGTTAAACGCAGATTGAAAATACAGACCAACTTTAAATTGATACTTTTGGCACGTGCACATGTTAAATGTGTGCTTCAGAGACTCAGCATTAAAGATGGGATTTATTTTGCTCACTCTTTACTTTCATTACAACTGAAATTAATTTCAAGAAGGAGTGTATAGCAATTCGATGTATGAAAATGTACAAGAGTTTATCGTGAATTTATGTATTCACGAGTGAAATCAGGCATGAATGTTTCATCGATGATTAAAAGTTTCACTGACAACTAATTCGGGGGCAATTTTCTTGCAATGTTTTCAGTACTTCAAAATGATTCAATATTTCTATTATTTATTGTAAAGGAATGAAAAAAGGTTTTAATGCTACCGAAGAACCACTTTGGGGGAAAGAATTGCAGAATTCTTCTAACAAGTTATTTGTCTGGTTTGGATTTTATGAACAGGTAATAAGCTGGATTAGCTGTGGAGAATTGAGTAAAAATAATACGGTTCATGAATATTGCATTAAAATAATGAACGTCATGAAATGGACTTTATGTAAAAATACAAAAGAAAACCATAGAACATCTCAATAAAGCCTGTGCTTTATTTCATTCTGCAGATGTGCCACCCAATTTGTATAATCTTTTACATCCGAACTGCTTTAAAAAGACCCCCTACAGTGTCTACGTCATTCATGGTTTGTCACACTCATTTTAATCCCGTCCTGAACCTAAAATGTGTAAATTCAAAATAAGTTTAATTGCATCCTACTAAAGTTGGCGGAAATTTATGTGGCTCCAATAAATGAAGGAACCACACATGCCCCACAACCAGATTTGTGTACTTTCATATAGTCGAACCTTTTGTTTTCGTTCCCAGCTCCTGACCAGATACGACACGTCAACTGAACGAAGCGGTGGAAAGTCATTTAACAACTTGGGACACAATGAAGTGAAATTAAAAGGACTCAACAAAGGGTACACCGGTATGCTGGGGATATTTCGAAGCTTGCGGCAACAATAAAATCCCTTGAACTACAGTCGGGCCCATTCTTGGTCGGTCAGGACATACGGTTAGTTCCTGGATTGTTATGACTCCAGGATCAGGGGATCCTAGTGGTTCTGTTCTGTTCTGAATCAAGTCATACCGATTTATTTTTATTTTTCTTCTCCTTACTTGGATGGAGTTAGTTCGTTGCGGTATTTTTCATCTAATGGCTTGTGCTCGTCCATACTTCCGAGCACAAAATGTTTAGTAGTGTTCCAAGTGGAGAGAACACTTCTCCTGTTTATTTCATTGCGCTTTTGTTTGGTGGCTTCTTGTGTGCAGTCAACTTCTGTTTTTCGAATAAAATTGCCCTTAAATATTTGATTGGAAAGGCACCAAGAAAGCCATGTCATAATTGAGTCTATTTAGCTGTCGTTCCGGTCAATTCTAGAGATATCGAAATGGCATTTGGTAGTTGTTTAGCTTGCGTCGATTGCGAAGTGTTAATGATAGCAATTTAACTCGAAAAGGTAGTAATTAACGGAAGCCTGGTACATTTATACGTTTAAGAGCAAATATGGTTTAAATTTCGTAATTATGATTGTATAGATTCAGTTGGGAATTGTATGAGAGTATTTGGATCGTGGATCACAAGCCTTGAATACTTTATTAAAATTGCGACATCAAATTCCATATTGTATGATATGATAAGCTGAATAATATGGTTTCCTTTCGATGCAAGTAGGTAACTTACATTTGATATCATCATCAATATCATCGGCTTCTCATGTGGGGATTTCGAGTGTTTCCGATTATTCTCCGGATTTTTCTTCACGACAAATTTAGACATCTTGTGATTGTTTATTTTAGACTGGTGGGAACCATCCATCTAACTGAGCCAGATTGAATGAAATTTACTATTTCTGTAGCCTCGAACGGTTCACACAATTTGTATTACTAACTTCTCGGCTTTTTCGTGCCCTTCGCGGTACCTTTAAATGTCCCCTAATCCAACCCAGCCGCCCAAGCAGTCTTTGCTCTTCTTCTTGATTCAGTCCAGTCTATTTATTCTGTCCCATCTGCATAGGTTGTTCATCCATGGGTTCGGCCGATAACTTTGCATCTTTCGGAGTCGCATTATCTACCTCACCTTGAATATCGGACGTGCTTCTAGATCAAGTTGTTTCGGTTCGGCTGTTCTGGTTGCGATAGTGAGTTGCATCCTTTCGAACTCTTCCAAGCTATAACAACATGAGCGTTCGCTTGTTAGATATTTAACCACTTTCATTTCTACCTAAAGGGTATCTATTTTTTGCTTCAGACTAATTACTGGTTCCAAAAACAGAAAGAAGCCACGTTTCCCAGAGAAGAAAGTCAGAGGGTATTAAGTTTATTAATTTAGTTACACTGTCCGTCCGAAACGTTGCCGTGCTCCAATTAAATTTGTACTATAATTTCCAAGCATCAGCAAAACTTTAGAGCTAAACTTTCAAATTAGTATCATGTATCATTTACCACTACATTCTAAATTCTTCTTCTTCCTTAATTATGAATGCAGACGGAAATCATCCTGAAAACGAAGCCGTATATAGCGGAGTCAGTTAATTAGATAAAACGTGGCTGCGAAACACGAACAGATGCGATCTCAGATTGCAGCTCCTTGAACAAACTTGCACACTGCCATACCCAAAGTAAACAGTAAAGCATCAAGTTTAAAATCTATAGCTGTCCGGAGATGTACCCTAATGATGATTCCAAAATAGCCCATTATCTCCATAGTTCCGCATTAAGCAAATATACCTGGTTCAGTGCAGAGCTCTGCGCTCTGTACGGCTACCGAGCTCTACTCTACATAAATCTTTTTTTTCCTGCCAAATCTCTGGTTTTTGTCTCGTCCGCCCTGCAAAACTGCTCGAGCTCTTTACAGCCTGCAAAAGTATAATTTCTGTATAACACGCTTAGGATGTGCTCTTGTAGTACAGGCGTACAACTTTCAACTTTTTTAAAGCATTCGCCCCAGGTCTAGAGTTCAAAACTTCATGACTTATGTGCTGGTATTTTGCCGAACTTGTACCATGGAGAAGAGTTTAACGAAACGTGAAAGTTTGCTCCAAGTATGTTAAGTGAATTTTCAACGAAAAGATTTTCATTTAAGCGGAAGGAAGTTGTAATCGGTCTAGGAAATCAAATCATTTAAATTCTGAAAGAAAGTTATTTTGCTTAGAGGGGCAGACCGACGATGCCAGTGTTTACATTTGTTGTTATCTGAGCAATATTGACAAAAATTTGTTTGGCTAACAGAGTGCGGGGGGTGGGGTGCAGTCGCGAACAAACGCCACGGAGGTTCGCGATAAAATTAAACACATCCTCAAAATTATTATTCACGCTAAAAGGCTTTCTTCGTATTTTTTATGTAAATCCGAAACAATTTTTGCACACTTTTGCGTTCGACTCGAAAAAAATGCTCTTTCAAGGGTTAATGTAGGTTTGTTTACTTAAGGTTGCTGTGCCCTTTTGAAGCTGCAGGCTTTGTTTATTTGAGTACTACCGGGAAGCCTGCTTCGAATAGAAAGTTTCCGGGAAATTTAAATGCTTATAAGAACTGCATTACTCGTCTCCCTAAATCCAGGGCTTTACATATAGGATCCGGTAAATTGGATGAGGAAAAAGTTATTTACTTGATCTTTAGAAAAAGCATTACTCCTCCTGGCATATACTTTCAAAATTGACGATGTTAAAAAAAGCAAATTTAAATTTTTTTGAAGGAATCCGTTCTAGCATTCTACAAAAACTCTGTAGTGTCCTGCCATCTCTCTTTACCAAAACCTGCAAGGAAACTTTCACCCCAGAGAATATTACTCAGAAAAGTAAAAAAAACCTGTAGAGTCTCAAATTCGACAGCAATTTGGGTACTAGATCGGAGCCTTTATAATTCGATGAATAACCTTTGCTAGTTTTCCCTTCAATTACCCTCAAATCCACCCCGGCGTGAGCGCGCCAGCTGGCTAGATCAGTCAGATCCCTCCGGGGGTTACATGGTCAAAAGATATCTTGGTACTTCTGTGGTTGGTGTGTTGAATTGTGTGCGTGGCAGCCGACTCCACAAGAAATCTGCCTCCAATTGATCTCCTGGGCCACAGGAGTCGCTTCCGTGGCAAGGTGAACAGTTCGCTTCCTTGTGTAGTGTCCATGGACGAGGCAGGTCTCAGAGGCGGTAATAATATCCCCGAGCACGATGCTGTCATTTTTCAAATACCTTCCAACACTCAGACCACTAATTTCGGATTTTCGCTGATCGGAACCTTCCATTTAAGGTGAAATGCTGGGAATCTGTTTCAGAATTGAATTCTACAGCCGAGCACATAGTAATGTTTTTCCCGAAGCGATCCCACACAGCATCTTCAAATAAATGGTCTAACCGGAAGGCACTCTGATTTCATGACCAAGTCGTTGAGACCCAAACCGCCCATCCTGTATCTAAGTATCTAAATCTAAAGAGGAGAGGGAGGAATTGAAAAGGCATTATCATCGCAACAAGATAATGTTTTGGGCCTTATATTGTATCTTTTTATATGCATTGTGTATATATAAGATAGTTTAGTTAGTTTCGCGTCCTTTTTTGTGTCCTTTTTATTTATAACGATTTTTATTAAAGTGTCTACATACATAAAAAAATTATTATTATTATTACAAAACTGTACTTTATTGCATTAAATATAATACATGGACTTTCATTTTATGCTAAAACAATTTCTATAATTTTTCCCGTTCGAATTGCAATAGCCAATTTTCCACCTGGCCCATTTATTTCTCGCCAATGAAAATAACAATTTCACTGAAAGTCAACTTATTAAATTTTATGTTCTAGAACAAAAGTGAAAACCCGTAAAAAGAATTTTCTCACAACAATTCGTGCTCTGTTCTTGAACTTAAAGTTATTCCAGAGAATGCAAAATTTACATACATATCTGTAATTTAACGCAGTTTCATTACTCTTTATCTGAAATAGTCAAAAGGTAAATGGAAATACCCTTAAGGTTGCTCCTTTAGGTCAATCTTTGCATTCACTTCATAAAAATCAACCTTCACTTTAATTTCAAATGTTTTCGACCCAACAACTACTTTAATAGACTCGTCAAGACTCCTTTACAAGAGATCTTAATGTCAGTAACCCCTTCATTAACATTTTCCAACTGTACGCTGTATTTGTCAAGGGAGGTGATAGAACATCTGACGTGCAAGAATTTAACAGCGATTTTTCTTCCCCATAAAAAATTGTAAAGAAGGTTCCGAAAAAGCAAAGGGTAAATATTTTATAGGTATGTGTGTATGTGTAGGTTTTTGTAAACATCTTAAAAATGTTTTGATAAAAAAAATTTGTATTCAAGATGCAATCTGAAACAAGCAAGCTTTTTTTTTGTAAAGGAAGACACAGAGAGTTGATAAGCATAATATTCAGGAAGAATTTATTAAAATTGTACCCAAGTTAAAGTACTTGAAGTAATAACACAAAAATGAAATTACAATATATGGTAGCGATGTTCAGGTATCAAATCCACTGGATAAGTTAGGATAAATTTTTCTAAGTCCAGCGCCTTCCGCTGAGTTGGAAAAAGCATGTGATCCATCTTGGTTACCCAAAAAAAGGATTCTCTTCTTATTAAAACCGTTGGTATTTGTTTTCGGGAGTAATTGCTTATTAAACTTCAAGGATGTAACAAATTATACTACTTTTATGTTTCATTTTATTTTTGTTTTTTATGTAACATTCTCTTGGTTTGAAACAATTTTAACTTCGGAGAGCAGTGATTGTATTTAGTTTAATTTAGTTCGATAATATAGGTAGATAGATAGATTTAAAATTGTGATTTTCTACCCCTCTGTACCTACATATAACACGACATTGAAAATTTTGTTCGTTTACTTTACTATTTTAACAACAAATTTGATTACAATTCGGCTCATAAAAATAACCCTTCGTGACCACTAGGGGTCATTTTGATTCCAATAAAGTTTGAAGCTGAATATTTGTGAAATAAGTTAAATATTTAGTACTAAATTAATATAAAAGTATTAATAGCTATATAAATAACAACAACTGCATGTTTCATTTGTCTCAAAACTTACCTTATTCATTCGTCAAGATAAATACTTTTTTTTTAATTGAATTTTCTTGGATTATTTTTTTCAAAGTATACCCTAAAGATCCTGACAAAAAATTATTTCAAATTTGAAAAGTTATGATTCTTTAAGTAAAAAAGTAATTTTTTATAATGCGATTTTTGTAAGTATGTTAAACTTAAAATTTAAAAGAAAACAAGAACAAAAATCATATTTTTGAATATCTAAACAACATCCAATAATTTCTTTCGATTCAATAAAACAGATAATTTAGATACAGCAAAAATTTAGACTTCTTGGAGTCATTTTGACCCCGTGTGACCAATTTGATATTCTCGGCCTACCAGCTAATGAAAATGCTTTTCGAAAAATACAGAGGAATTTTTTAATATTAGGTATAATGTAACTTATTAAAATTCAAATAATAAATGGTGAGGCGGATTCTTTAGATTTAGAGTAATAAAATTCTAAATGCTAGAGAGAAACTATTCTACTACTCATTCTTAATTCATTCCAAAGCATGCCTGAAGAACTGCTCCCGAAGAAGATTTAAAAAATGCCTTCTCTCCGCAGACTTTTTAATATAAAAAATAAATTAAATTGGTTGTGTTTTTATATGTAGGAAGGTTAAGTAAAACAATAGATAACAATATTTTCCCCACATTGTTCTCATCGTCTACAAATTATCGATCTCGATGTTTATGGCCTCTTGAAAAATTATATAAGTAGACAGCAGAATAACTAATAACTCAGGAAAAATCGTGAGCATTGCCTAAGCATAAAACCTCAGGCTTCCCAAGGAAGACTATATTCTCCTAAAGATGTTAGTAATGTGGTTGCAGTAGGTTAGAAAATATTCAGCTCCAAGCCCAAGGATATAACTTCATTATGAGGCATGAGTGGTGATAAAACACTCGAATCCTTATTTTTACCGTATATTACCAAACTATTGGATTTCCCTGAATTGAGTGATAGTAGGTTTTACTGGGTCCATTCTCAGACTCTTCCTAGGTCATCATTTGATCAACAAACATGATCTTCAATTAAATCAATTTGGTGGATAATATAAGTCTGTACATCGTTCGCATAGAGATGGATTGAACTGTCTTGTAGGCCTGAAGGAAAGTCAACAAAATACCAATGGCCCAAGAATAGATCCTTGTGGAACGTCACCTTTTACTACCAGTGGCGAAGAAATCCTATCTCTCAATGCTTTGCTGAAATTAAGGCAACGCTAATATCCGACACAACTATTTTACAGCTCCGAGCGAAAGCCAGCCTGTCATTTAGAGAGGAGATCATGTTGATGGATGTAGGACGTCTTTCCAAGGAAACATAATAAATTACAGTTAAAATCTCACGTATATTCACACATCTAAATTAGAAGTTGTCATTATTGTCAGCATCATCGTTCAAAGCCTAAAGTCGATTATCGTTAGAACTAGCATTGCTAAATTGTGGTGAGGTAAAAAATTGTTCAGATTGTTTTGGTAAATATCGGAACTTGAAGAGTATTGCCCATTAACACAAAGGTTCTCTAAATTCTTTTGCAAGTTCTTAGGAAGTAAGTTAGGATGTAGTTTCCAATTTGGATCTTCTTGGCGAAACAGACAGCCGAATTAGCCCTTATTTCTCTGAATTATTTATTTCCGAAGATCTTTATCAGGGGCAGGGCAGATTTAAGATGCATGCTTGAGTAAAAGATCTTACTCTGCAATCATACATTGAATATTATTTGATAACAGTGTACAATCCGAATAGAAATAAGTTAGGGCTAGAATTTGGCACAGGTCTGGCTTGCCCAATTTCTATTAGGGCTCGGTCTGATCTGACGCAGTTCCGAAATATACGTTCTGGTAAAATTATCGAAACCATACGAGGTACGTCTTATCAAGGGATAGAATAAGGGCACTAAATCGAGACCCGATTCGAAAAATCCTCACAAGAACTTCCTAATATGGCATAACGTTCTACAGCCTGATCTGGCCCTGACGGTGTTAGGGCATGCTCTAACAAATTTCTGCTCGGGAACCTTCGCTATGTAACAATGACTTCGTGTTGAAACTTATAAGGAGTTTCAGTGTCGTTTTGGACAAAGTACACGTGAACCAAGCAGGTGAATTGTAACGAGGAATGAAAACCGGTTACATTATTACGGTTTTGAGTCTATCAAAATGTGCAATGAAAAGAATTTAGTGTGTACGTCAAAATAAGAGAAATTATTTTTATTCATTTCAGTGATTATGAAAAACAGAATACAAAAATAACTGGGTATTAAAAAATAATAGAAAGACGTCCTAATATATTACAAAAACATTTCGGCTAGTTAATCACAATCCAATAGGAAGTGGAACTATTAATGAACACGGTAATGTGTGGTTTTGCCGAAGAATAACAGGAGTCGCTAGCATCAATGACATAGTAATGCAAAGGGTAAGGTTAACAAAGAAAGCGAAAACTGTCGGATACTTTTCAGAATAAAGGAAATAAATAGCATGGCAAGAAAAACTGTATACTTAAATTGAGCCTTACTTTTACCTTTACATTTTCTTCAATGAATCAATGAATAAACAATGCACTAAAGAGTAATTCATGAATTCCCGATAACAACCCTGTGTTAAAATTAATGAAGTAATGAACACATTTTCTTTTGGAAATTTACAATGTCTGCTATTGAAGTGTGTAGATTCCGGGAAGTCAGCCATCCACCTTATAATACCAGACCTGACCTCAAGTGACTTTGTCTCATTCTAAAAATTGAAACAATATTTAAGAGGAAAAAGATTTGGAAACAACAAAGAATTGAAGTCGATTGTGGGCGGTTATTTTTCAGAACAAAGTGAAATATTTTCATGGATTAGAGGAGCTATTTAATAGATGTAAGAAATGTGTTGACAATAAAAAAAGATTACATTGAAAAATACAAGGACTCTTTTGAATCTTTGTTTACTTTTATATATCAAATGACAAAACTTTTAGATTACTTATGATTACTTATAATTTTCCATTAATCTTCAGAGTTCCACTTTATACATTTTAACAAGCACTTAAGACTTCAAAATTGTTTAAAAAAATTCGATTTTTTCCACCTCACAAAATGCAATGGTCTCAGGCCTGGGCTTCTTAATAATGGAATTAAATTTGCTTCAATATTCGTGAGGAGAATTAAAACGTGAAAATAGTTTACAAAAATTGGAGGATTTGCTGTGATTTTCAAGTTTTGCATTATTGTCTAAAAAAATTTAAAATTACTTACGGAAGAGTATGGAAAATATTGGCGTCAATAAATAAAGCAAATGGAAATAATCGCAACTATTACCATGTGAGTGGGTGAATATATTACATTCTTTCATTCTTGTAAGCTATTAATTCATTTGTTATTACAAAGATGATTTGAATATTTCATTTGCTTTTTATAATTTAGGAAGGGACTGAATTACAAAAAATAATAACAAGCTTATATATACGTAAATACAATTTGGTGTTGTTTACCAATTCTTATGCGGCAGAAAAAAATTAAAATCTGTATTATCAAGAGTATTGTTTAGTCTAACCCAAAAGTCGTCCACTATCTGTATAGAAGCAGGGTTATCTGGGAGCAATGTTGGCACAAAAACGCAAAGTACTTTCTGGCTCAAGTCACGTTTAATAGTCGTAATTGTAAATTAAGTGGTGATAACAAGAAAGCAATCCATCGAAATACACTTTTAGGAATTTCTGTGGTAAGATTTTTCAAAATTTTCAAACTAGGTAAGCATTTTAATGAAGTGTCTGTTATCTGTTAGAGAATCGGAGAATTCCAGCAAAGGTGTCATAGTAACCAGATAAACAACATTAAAAGTCCATTAGACAGGCTGCGTGATAGTTCGCAGTTAGACTTAAATTTCTTTCCTCCCCACAAAACGAATTACCGATGAAAGTTTGAAAAGCCCTCGAAAACATATCTCACTAGTGGCACAGATAAAAACTGACAAAAAGGAAAATTTACCAAATTGATTTTTAATGAAATTATGTCAAATCTAACCGTTTTCAGGTGGATAGATAGGCTATAGCTTCCTGTTGCAGTAGACACTCAAATTTCACTGCAGTAATTTCCACGTTATCAATACAATTCACCCCCAAACTAAAAGTTTTATCACCTCAAATTAAACCACTCGTTCTTGCACGAAGGACCTCAATCTAACACACTTTCTCCGCGATTTTTCAATTAGCACGGTGTAAACTCGTAAAAATTTTCACTGACACAAAACACTAGAGGGTAATTCACATCTATTATTAACCACGAATCACTTAGAGTTATCCTGCCCATTACAGCATTACGTGAATCGGGCAGACCGCACGCACCGAATCCTTCGGGAACTGTTTAAATATCCGAGAGCAAGCACAATGTTACACGAAAAGAGGTTGCATGAGGACTAACTAAATTGTTTCGAGACCATGTTCCGGCTTATTGGAATGGATAGATAGATAGACAGATAGATAGATACTCGACTGCAATACTTTCAGTGTTGAGTGTGGAAAGCGCGTACAAGACACACAACGTGAAGGATGATTCTGATCAGTTCAGAATAGTCCTGGTGAAATGTTTAAAAGCGCCGCTTCGAAGCCACAGAAAGCAGTCTATAGTTATCTGGCGTCGTTCGTGGAAGGGAGAGCTTTTCAACTTTTTAACGGAAAGAGCTGCTGCGCACTGTTTTCATTTTTCGTCTCAAAGCGTTAAATAAGATGGAAACTCCGGTGTATGGTGGGAATGTTAAGAAAACCCATAGCCTTCATGCTTCAGTTTCTTGCAGTGCAGCTAACCATTGGCATCCTTCAGAAGATAGTATTCTTCTGGAGGAATAACCGTTTCGAGGTTGCTTCCAAGAAATTGTGGACAGGAAAGGTTGATTGAAAGGGTTCCATGATTTCCTTCGTTCGACTTCGATTATCTTGAAAATCTTGAAAAAGTTTCTTGAAGAAAAGTTAAAAGGATTCCCTGAAAACCATTTGTTTTACTTCTACCGCCTCAGGGTAAACTAAAGAAACACTAAAAGAAAATTGAAACAAGTTTTGAGCTCCAGAGAATTTCTTAATTAATTTTTGAATAGCTTTCTTCGGTGAGCTTAAATTTTTAGTTGTAGCTCTTTAGAGAAAAACTCCCTTATTTTATTAGGAGTAATTGAAATGCCTTTTTCATATTTCACATTATAGTTGCTTTGAATGGTAACTGTCAAGAGAAAAAGGAGCTTATTTTCTTCTAAAGGTAAACACTTTTCCTTTGTTTACGTTTGAAAGAGATGCACATGGCGTCTTCGAGAAAAATATCTTTCAGGAATATGAAAATGCTACGGGCTCATTCCCTTTACTAGCCTTCTTAGTACTTTTGTCCTTTTCCTGAGTCTTAAGTTTATAAGTTTATAGCGCAGTAGTGATAATCCTCATCATCAACATCATTGTCTATTTCAACCCACGGTGGATTTTACGAGCTTTGTTCCTCCAGAGCTTAGCACTGTAAGCACCCAAGTTCCGTGGGCACAGAGCAGAGACTAAATCAGAAGTTTCATCAGGAACAAGAAATTGTTTTATAAAAGTGAAATCTTACGTCAAAGAAAGAAAAAATAATAACAAAGAACATGCGTCTACTGCCACCCAGTACTTCTCAGATCAGCAATTTGATGCATGGGTCTGACTGACCCATGACTGACAAATGGGATTTCTGATTTATTATGTATTTTGTGCCCGTGGAATTTGTTGCATTTCTCGGAAGATTCATTTCGACAGAATCTTTGGCGTCCCGATGTCCATTTAAAAAATGTGGCCCAACGATTTTAGCCTGAGGAGAGAAAAGAGCAAGATTAAGATGTTCAAGGTGGCATGAGCCACCAGTGACTCACATGATATTTTTTTGGAGAGAATTACATGAAAATCTCCATGACACATGAGAAAGCTCTCTTACTAACACAACACCGGCTGGAACATATTAAGAATATCCACAATTACGGAAATATTCATGGACAAAATCATACAAGCTATTAAGGTAGCGTTTGAATTAAATTAATCTCTCAAGATAGAATTGAGCATTGTAAAAAAATTGAAGATCCCCGCACAAAAAAATAATTTAAAAGATTTATCACAGAGAATTCGGAATTAGAAATTATATAGATGGTTTTAATTACACAGGGCAAAGATGTGAGTAAAACTAAAAGAGTAAGCTGAAAGTAGTCTTGTGAAGAGATAAAAAGGATTCTAAGGACTCCAGAATCTGCAGTGAGCCGATCTCACCTTTTAAGAGTTGAAATGAAGATGATATCCGATATCGTTCTTTTAGTATGATGCGTAGACAATTGAAACAACTTTAGTTTGCTCAGATATAGTGGGAGATGGAAGGTATCTTGCTACTCTAGATCCTTAAAAAAAAAACAAGAATCCTCTCTACACTCCTTCAATGCGATCAAATGAAGGAGATCACAAGGGACTGGTATACACTGAGTTTGTCCTATTAAGACAAAACTAGGTAACTTTATCATCTCACTAGAGTTCATTGTAAATAGTGACTGCGGCAGAGCAAGATATAATTTTCCATTTGTCCAATGTTGCTGTTTTTCCCAAAAAATAAAGTTCTTCCTTTCAAGATTGTGACAGCATTTCTAAATAACTTAATACCACAACCCTTCAACCCTAGTCACGAGTGTCACGAATATTTAAAGTTAAAACGCTGACACATGAGTGCACTGTAGTTACAGCACGTTGAGGTCAATTATCAAATTTAAATAATTCATTGTGTAGCAAATGGAGGTGATTTTCAATTCGAGCTTATTGTACGACTGCACATGCACCTCTATCCCCCTGATTTAGAATTAAACAATGTATTCGTTGTGCACGCGAGTTAGGCCAACTCGAAATGTTCAGTTTTCTTAAATGGTTGCTGTAAAGTGCTCTCGGTGTAGGACAACAAAGTTTATGGCAATTTTTACGGTGGTCCGAACCGGAATACTCCTAAAATAAAGAAAAATTTCATAAAGTTCTAAATTCAACATGTGTGAAATTGAAAAATTCCGGGCATAGCCCTTCCCGACGTGAATATATTGTTAAGGAGTGATTTGCATATTCGCTTGATTCAGCACGCGATTTCCATGTAAACCATCCCTGAATAGTTTAGCGTGCCCTTTGCATTTATGCTGCATTTTTGCTTTGCCTGAAATTCCGTCAGTTAGTTAACTCGATTAAATCCGGCATATCCTCTTCTTCTGTTCATCCACATCACGGAGGGGGATGAAGTGGTATTTTGAACTTTGACCCGAACACTAATCTGACAAAATATCATCAATGGATGGTTTCGTAGCATTCCACAACTGCTCAAATGAATGAAGGCATCGTCACGAATAGTATATGGTGGTCTGTCAGAAACAATTTAAAAGTCACACCTAAACGATGACGGTACAAGTTAGGAAAAGTTTTCCCGGCAACCGTGTTCTTGGTCCTGAGTCCTGAGTTGCCCGGAATAGCAAATTGAACTTTTCCTATAAAATAAAGATCCCGTCACAAAAATGTTGAAGTAAGCGGGAACAAATGTCACTTGTAACTTGAGCAATTTCTGAAGTTAAGGGGTTGGCTAGATATAGGTACTCAGAGCAGAGCAATGCGTCTGGACTTGGACTCAAGACTGTGGAGCAAGTTGTCTGACACTACAAAATTGTACACTACTTGTGCTGTTTGATAATGTCCAATTTCACTCCATACTAGAAGCTGCTTTTGAACGTAGTGCGATACTTAGCCACTTGTTCTCGTTAATTTGAAGTTTTCTGTTGATAATTTTTTATAATGATTTTGCTCTTTTGCAGATTTGTTAACTCAGCGCTGTAAATGTGTAATGGGGCGCCCCAACTCAATCTTGAATCAATCAAATTGTGGTTGGGCCGCACTGTATAAATCAGAGGCCATTTATTTTTCTCTGCGAATTATGCTTAAATTACACAATTTGTCCTGAATTATGGCTGTTTAGTGATGATATTTTGTTAATTTTAATTTAGAAATTGTTCTAGTAGCCATCGTAGCAGTTATTGTTAAAAATATCCTCAATACTATTGAAAAGTTTGGAAGTAACGTGGGCAAAAAACTATTGTAGTCCAGCCAATGCGATAATGTTTAGTTTCAAATAACATAAAATATTTCCTATTTCGTCACAAATATTGATAGCACTAATGTTAGTCTCCTTTTCAAACCCTATATGTAGGGTACTATAGCTTTTAGCAAACATTTAGGGTGTTCTTTCGTTTAGGTGATACTCCCAATTCTCATGAAACTTTGCATAGCGGTAGATTATGACGTCACATCTCTAAGGGTATATGTCATTATTAACATGATAGAGTCGCTTAAGGGTCAAAAAGTCTGTTTAAAATTTGCCCAAAAAATCTGTGTTTTGGAAATATCTTCCCAATAAGGAGAAGTAGGTGGGGGGGGGGGTGAAACTTGACATAAATATAAGTCCTAAGATCCTTTAACGAATGCTAAAGTTATCTTTGCGAAACATTTCTCCACAGGACCAAAAAGGGATAATTTTGTAATTTTTCCGTTAAATTTAAATATTTTTATAACGGTAAATAATGTACATGGACCAAGTTTGATCTATAGAGCCACATAATTATTTGTTTTTGGAAATATTTTTTATAAAGATGTAAAGGATATTCAAATTTGCCTTGTACGAAATGCACTGAAAAAAATACGGATAACTTACACTTATGTATACAAAATAAAAAATGTCCTTCCTCAAGGATAACACATACATTTGAATTTACTCTTTATATATTACTTAGTAGTTAAATTTAAAATTATATAAATTAAATTTATATGTGCTTCATGATGCAAGCTTTCCACGGCGTAGGTGATTCTCGTCCATTTAGAACTTGTGATAGAATGAGGCACGTATCGTTTCTTGCGTATTCTCAATAGAGTGAAGATAGTAACGAATAACCATATCGCAGTATATTGCAAGATACTTATTTATTAGGGCACCTGGAACACGAACAAAGCCTCTTTGTTGCTCTTCTTAGAGTATTCCCCACAATATTTTCACATCCTATACAATATTGAGGAATATTGCCCACAACTCATACTGTTGTATTGGTATAAACAGCAAGTTTCTATCTTATCACCTTAATTTCCAATTAAATAAAAGTGAAGTCTGCAAAATTCTTTGTTCATAGGTATTAAATTTTCAAGTCCTACGAGAAATGTTATCCTTCAAGAACAGAAAAATGACTTTCTTACTGTAGAACGTCAGTTTCTGTGTCGCAATTATTTAAAGTTGGGCACTAGGAAGGGTGTACCCTTGCAAAAACCAATCTTCAATCATTTGTCAGGATAATTGAAAGTAGGAAAATTGGAAAAAGAAGAAGAAATCGGCTGCTAAGCCAAACACCCTTGACAAGTACAGATATGTTCCTCCACTTGTTTTAATTTCTTTCGCCTCCGCTGAGTCTCTAACAGCCGAGGCAATATCCTTAAGACATTTGTAACAACAAAAACCATCGTGTCGTATCCTTTCAAAATGGATTTAGAGAATTTGCCTGTCACGACGACCTCTTTCTCCTTAACGTCTCACTGTGTATTGATACTAATTTATATCTACACCGGTATATAAAGAGGAGTACGCTTCACTGTCGAATTGTTTTTAGGGAAAAACGACCGCCAAATCCTTTCTCGGCTAGGACCTCTTATGGAAAATTTGACTTCAGCAGGTTCAATTTACTGTGGAAAGGAAGTCCCCAACTTGAGGGCGGTACGAGGAATTACACAACGATAGATGGGTGGCAAATAGAAGCGTTTATGAGTTTTACGATCATCTCATAAATTTGCTAGGCATGAAAATTTATTTGAAAATTACATGGGTAGGACACAGCTCCCTTTCTTTCCTTGTTCAGTCTCCCC
>QYTT01095662.1:16462-27626 GCA_006980735.1 Dasypogon diadema
TTTTTCTCTGCGAATTATGCTTAAATTACACAATTTGTCCTGAATTATGGCTGTTTAGTGATGATATTTTGTTAATTTTAATTTAGAAATTGTTCTAGTAGCCATCGTAGCAGTTATTGTTAAAAATATCCTCAATATTATTGAAAAGTTTGGAAGTAACGTGGGCAAAAAACTATTGTAGTGCAGCCAATGCGATAATATTTAGTTTCAAATAACATAAAATATTTCCTATTTCGTCACAAAT
The DNA here is from genome assembly GCA_006980735.1 of Dasypogon diadema. Taxonomy (NCBI): domain Eukaryota; kingdom Metazoa; phylum Arthropoda; class Insecta; order Diptera; family Asilidae; genus Dasypogon; species Dasypogon diadema. The sequence continues at coordinate 16,707 of QYTT01095662.1, forward strand.
ATTGACAGCACTAATATTAGTCTCCTTTTCAAACCCTATATGTAGGGTACTATAGCTTTTAGCAAACGTTTGGGGTGTTCTTCTGTTTGGGAGACACTTTGGGTGATTCTCGTCCATTTAGGACTTGTGATAGAATGAGGCACGTATCGTTTCTTGCGCATTCTCAATAGAGTCAAAATAGTAACGAATAACCATATCCATAACCAAGATACTTATTTATTAGGGCACCTGGAACACGAACACCAAAGCTTCTTTGTTGCTCTTCTTAGAGTATTCCCCACAATATTTTCACATTCTATACAATATTGAGGAATATTGCCCACAACTCATACTGTTGTATTGGTATAAACAGCAAGTTTCTATCTTATCACCTTAATTTCCAATTAAATAACAGTGAAGTCTGCAAAATTCTTTGTTCATAGGTATTAAATTTTCAAGTCCTACGAGAAATGTTATCCTTCAAGAACAGAAAAATGACTTTCTTACTGTAGAACGTCAGTTTCTGTGTCGCAATTATTTAAAGTTGGGCACTAGGAAGGGTGTACCCTTGCAAAAACCAATCTTCAATCATTTGTCAGGATAATTGAAAGTAGGAAAATTGGAAAAAGAAGAAGAAATCGGCTGCTAAGCCAAACACCCTTGACAAGTACAGATATGTTCCTCCACTTGTTTTAATTTCTTTCGCCTCCGCTGAGTCTCTAACAGCCGAGGCAATATCCTTAAGACATTTGTAACAACAAAAACCATCGTGTCGTATCCTTTCAAAATGGATTTAGAGAATTTGCCTGTCACGACGACCTCTTTCTCCTTAACGTCTCACTGTGTATTGATACTAATTTATATCTACACCGGTATATAAAGAGGAGTACGCTTCACTGTCGAATTGTTTTTAGGGAAAAACGACCGCCAAATCCTTTCTCGGCTAGGACCTCTTATGGAAAATTTGACTTCAGCAGGTTCAATTTACTGTGGAAAGGAAGTCCCCAACTTGAGGGCGGTACGAGGAATTACACAACGATAGATGGGTGGCAAATAGAAGCGTTTATGAGTTTTACGATCATCTCATAAATTTGCTAGGCATGAAAATTTATTTGAAAATTACATGGGTAGGACACAGCTCCCTTTCTTTCCTTGTTCAGTCTCCCCTACCTATGCAATTTTCAAGTGCTAAGAAAAATTTCCTCTTTCGTGTTTAAATAGACGTATGTCGACAAATTGAATACAAGAAATGACTTGAAGATTAGGAACCGCGAGGTAGAGGAGTGCAAAGAGACACACATTTCGCCAACTTAATTAAAAGGGGTTCCTAGTCTTTCTTGTGTGAGAGGAATGCGTTTCATGTCCTCACCTTACGTGTAATTATGTACTTAAGAAAATTTCGAGGATTAATTAATATTTTATGACTTTTCCCCAAGAAATATGTGAAGTTTTACCACGCAATCTGCAAGATACATGCCAGGACTTGGTACGTGCAAATTAAATTGTCGTAGTATTTTTATTACTGAAAATAGATGACGGTGGAAAATTAATATTTTGCATACGGAGTGGAGAAGATAGTTTAATGGCTCACATAACACAAGTAATTGGTGTGTTGTTTAGAAAGAATATCTATTTTTCCACTTTGTAGGCTAAAATCAGGAAAAGACTTCAATATTTAAGAAATTTAGGCACTGTTCATGTAACAAGACGGGTAAATGTAAGTTAATAGCTGCTTGGGATTTTTGTACAATTTCAAAAATTCTCCAGTTTTGTTGTTTTTATGAAAACAAAAATATCTACCGATCTCCGTTGATGTCTTGTATTGAGACTTAATTCTGTTGAAGGCATCTATATGAAGTGAGATTGAGTAGGTTTCACTTGGTAACCCTATCAAGGAGTTGTTCGAAATGGTCAATTTCCGAGCTTTATATTTCAGTCTTAAGACTACTACACCTTTACTAAAGCAACTGAAAGTTTCACAAAGGAATTAGCGAACCTAATTGCAGCTGATGGTACTCAGTGGAACCTCCTATTCTCAACCCCCAGCGTCTCCTCACTTTGGAGGTCTATGGGAAGTTGGTCAAGTCTGTTAAACATCACATGTACCTTTATAATCCCTCCATAGTCAGTAATATTGACACCAAACCAAACTGTATAATTGATGAAATATATCATAGACCTGAGAAACACTAGAGTGCCTTAAAATAAATTCACATCACGGGGACCCTATGGAAGCACCTCTGAAAATACTTGTAAAATGCAGTGAACAATATGAAGAGATATTATTGAACGGAATCGGTATCATACAAATAATTCAAGCGGATTGTTTGTAACAATGTAGTCCCAAAAAGGCCAAAGTACTTCGGGGAAGTCCGTCTCTTACCCCTGCTAAGGCGAACTTGTGCCAGCAAAAGCTGATGCTTTGCATCTGGCGGGGTTGCCGAGGTCCTGTATATTAGAAATTGTTAGAATCGCTTAGATGCGAGAAAATACGCTAATTTCGTCCAGCACAATGTAATCGAAAAGGTATTGTTTTCCGATATGGCAATGCCCATGTGGTTTTAAAGACGCAGCAGAAGCTACAGTCACTTATCTCTGATGTTATACATATATAAATTGTACAAATTATTGGTGTGTGGTTTATTTTCCGATTATTTTTCAAAATCTGTGCCACCAAAAATATTTTCCAGCTCATTACTTCTATCTAAAGATTTCTTCAATTTCACGATAATAAGGGTTTTATACACTTCACGTTTTCTGCTATCGAAAAAATAATCCGTCTAACGAATGTGGAGGTAGTACTTAGGATTTTAAAAAATTCTTTCAGCGGCGAAGAAGGGAAATTTAATATTTGTACTGAGAATTGCGTATTATATTGTTGTAGATGTGAAAAAGTTCCAAATACCCATGGATAATGCCGAAGGTTACGTAATTCTTCTTTCTGTTGTGGTTTAGTGACAAAATTTACTGCTCATAGAAGTTTTTCAATAAAGATTTTTGCAAAGAAAATACCAATTGGGGGACATCATCCCACCTTAAGCTCCTTTGAATTCATTTAAGAGGATGAAACCTTTCACTATAATCCACTGAAATTGTCACATTAGTTAGATGCGTGCAGAATTGTTAAATTATTAACTTCCCTTATCGTTTCTAGCAATTACCATAAACCACGTTCGGAATTGATAAGAACTTATTCTTAGCGTAAGCCTTAAGAAGAAGAAGTCTTCGTGTCAGCTAACTTTGGAGGTTTGACTGTGGGCACTTCCACTGCTCCTTCCCACCCATTCCATATACTTTTTATCTTTTTCTCAGTTGAGTGAAATGGCCGGGGTGTAGCCAACGTAAGACAAGCATCATCTTCAAACGGACGAAAAGAAGAAATACGTGACTGTATGTGACAAAAAGCTTATCAAGATCGTGCCCAGAATTTCAAATAGGACCAAGGGTGCAAAATTGTTCAAATAATAATATCACATCGCCTAAAGTAGATATTCTCGCATTATGTTGGGATACATTTCTTTTCTGTTCTTTGCCTAAAGAAGGAATCTTTTTGTATGGTAGCTTTATCGAAAATGAGCCATAAAAGGGAATTTTTTGAAAAAGGATTTTCCATCTGTGGCGTAAATAGTTCACAGTCCAAAGAAGTGAACTTTTAATAAGTTAAAGGTCCCCTTTGGGACGGCATTCAGTTCATTAAAAACTGTCAGAAAATTGAAGTATACTCACTGAAAAAAGCTACTTAAGTTCAACGAAGCTAGTGAGTAGCGCTAATTGCTTAAGCCTAACATTAGCAAAAGATCTAAGAATAATCCTATTAATAATTTGCTCCAAAACTCTGATAAATCACAAGTCGAACTGCAAGCATCCACATTTCCGATGTCTGTCACATAAGCCATTAATAAACCCATCATCAAAGTCTGTCAGCAACATACAAAATTCACTTCCATTTATAGTTGGGATAGTCTTAGAATGGCTCCACCCAATATCATTCACAGACCTGTTTTGTATATTCCACCAGGGTAAATGATAACCCCGAACATGACACCAGAAGAAAATTGCAACAACGGGGTAACATTCTTGGTTGGTCAAAATGGCACAGCAAGGAAGAGGAACACTTGAAACGTTCCGGTATAGGTTTTGCGTATCATTAGCGTCCTCCACTGCCTGGAGGGGAAGGACCTCCGAGACTAATTTGTATTGCAAATTTCCATGTCTAGTAGTAGAGTCCATCAATTTAACAAATCAACACCAGATACCCACAAATCGCAGAACTTTGTGATTCCCTTCATCTTGCCTACATAGCCAAGGGCGAACTTGACGCTGTTTACTTTTTATTTCGCCTATTAAACCTATGTAGATTGGGAAGTGGTCTTTTTTCTGCACCTTGGTGAGTATAGTGGTGGTTAATTTTCCACACCATAAACACTGTAATACAGGGTGAAACGGCTGCCTTAATTTTTCCTAATATATCTGAGGAGGCTCATCTTGTAGCCTGTGGGAGGAAAAGAAGCAAACCGTGATAAAAGTCTGTTTATGTTGTTTGTCCGGAAAAAATAAAAATTATCCCTGCTAAATTATGGCCTGGAATATTATTATTAAGTAGTTTCTTCCGAATTCATCTACAGCTTGTTAATGCTACAAGAGATAATGAAAATGTATAGCAGACAATATCTGGATGTTGAACGTAAAAAGCTACCTGGAATATATCTTTTTAATTTCGGGATGTTGCTTAAATCTCAAAAAGTTAACAAGTATTCAACTGAAATTATTTGGTCAATCTGCTTCTCCTGCTTAAGATGGATTTCTCTGGGAGAATGCCCCTCTGGTGGTGGAGGGTTCTTTTGCAATTACTTTAATGAGATTAGTATCGAAAAAGTGAAGAAAGAAAACTTTAATCTTTTTTCTTTGAAAATGAAATCCAGTGCGTGTTATAAGGGAATTTGCATCAAATACGTGCTCCAGCATACCCAGACACAGTAAAGTAACCAATGAATTTTTGATGATCAAAAGATGTTGTATCTTCCCAAATGCCCGATAAGGAGTCCCTAGATAACCCTAGTAGTCCTTCACTTCAGAAGAGTTGTTAGGCAAATTAAAATAATTTCAAGGAAAAAATTGCTTTTGCTATCAGTGACCCTATACTCTCTTATTCTCCTTTTGTAACACAAGCATCCTGCACTGTTACGATAAAAGACTATTCTACTGAAAGACTTTAAAAGCTTACCCGTTTACCACTTGACTGAAATCAGGATGGAAAGCACTTTTAATAAAATCCACCGGAAATTTAACAAGAAAGACTGAAGGTAGCTCAAACGCTCATAATTAATGCTACGTTTGAATTAATTTTATAGATAAAAAAGGACTCTGTTGTTCTCCTTCTTTATATTACTTTTTGAAATTCATACTATCGCTGGCTGAACTTGCTTGTATAGCATGAACTCAAAGCACAGACAAGTGCAGTATTGGGTCCTCCCTAAATTCATGCAATTTTATAATAGATACCTAACCTAATTCGAGAGCAGCCAATTTAAATTTCCGAATAGATGTTTAGAAGAAAGTGGTGGATTTTACCGTCCACAAGGATAAAGAGTGGATTTTTTTTCTATCATTTCAATGTGTGATACATTGGACAGTGTAATAACCCTTTGTATGAACTTAGCGATGGTGTGCCGCAAGGCTCTGTTTTTCTCCGACTTTCTTTTTACTTTTCATGTGAGTCATTCTGTCTTTCGATGTTAATCTGGTAATGGCAATCTGGACGTTCGAGGCGACTTCATTGAAATCTCGAGTATCGACTTGATCTGAGTGGTACCTCAGTCCTGAATGGGGTTTTATCTCCAGAGCGAGGGAGGTTACGTCAGATCGATACCTGTAACCCTGGAATGTGAGATTCTCCTGTGGGAGGTCTTTGCATTCCTTATTTGATCTATTGACACCATGATCCATTCGGGACATATTTTTTAATGTAAAACGGCTGATATGCAAGAGAAATGAAATGCCAGAGGTCACCAGGGTATACTCAAAAGGCACTTCGTCGGCAAGTTGCAGAAGTGCATGCATTTCCAATATCTGGTCACAGAAACAGGAACAGTCAAGTTCATGTTTGATTGGCAAGGCAGCTTCGACCGAGGATATCTGAATTGGGTTGGCCGACCTTCAAGAGCTAGGTCCCTTAACTTCTGGAGTCTCAAGAGTTCCCACAAATTTGTAAGAAAATCTTACAGATGCTTTTCAAGTGGGTTGAAGTAGCTAGAAAGTGTCTCCTTGCTAGTGACCGTTGCAGAGTTATTTTTAAAAGCAAATTCTTTTAAGTCAATAAAAACTAAAACTAGAAGCACGATAATTGTAGTATTTGTTTGAATTATGTAGATTAAAGGCTATAAATAATTTTGCTATTAAGAAGAATATATGTAAATTTACAGTTCTATGAAATCCTATTAAAAACAACTTGTTTCTAGTAATCCTAACGATTTTTGCAATTAACCCTTGAAACCTTTAGTAAAAAACCGCTACTATGAAACATTTTTGAAATTATTTTTTACTAAATATCTGCATATAAATCCTTTCCTAAAGAACAACCAGAAAAGTCTATTACAGCCTATGGAATTCCGGTTAAAAGAAAAAATTCATTTTCAACCAAAATATTTCAATAAAATTGTTATAAAAAATTCCCAAACTGTTAAAGCAAAAATATACTGGGGCCAAAAATTTACGATCTTGTAACCATTACGGAGTCATAAATTACAAACTACTTACATTCCCAGATTTTAATTTTCTATAGGCTCCCAAGTATTTTGGTTCACATTCTCAAATTTATAGCGTCGTAAAATTCACAAACCTTAAAAAGGGTCTCCTGACCCAACTTGAAGCTTCCTAAGACGCATCAGAAACTTCTGCTGACATTAAAATTTGATAGAATGGGAAGGAACCCGCGCCAACACTAAAACAATAGGCGCGGAAATTCCAAACGTTCGTTGTACAGATGTATTCTGGATAAATGTATTCGGGTTGCGTACAGTTTCGTCCCGGCTGGGTTTTCGCATATTACCAGAGAAAGGACATTAACGTTGAAGCTAAACGCATATCCTGTCAGGAGTGTTCAATTATTCTGATGAATGGGCTGCAAATTGAAATTTTATGTGAAAGCATTTTCAACATAAAATCAGCGCCAACCCTCGTTACCCCACCCTCATTCTATTACGGGTGCTCCGAAATAGGATTTTCAGTGCATATAAATCAGTATCTGTTGAGTTTTTAATTTGTCAACTCGCCTTAGAGACGGGCCAAGAAACGGACCATATGCCATCCACCAAATGTCGTCCATTGTAAGAGCACTTGTATTGGAAAATCTGAGTTTAATTTTTTTTCCCCTTTATTTTACATTGTTCAAGGCATGCCGTAGTGGAGAATTCTGAATAAACTGCATTGTGGCGATGGAGACCCACAATGATTCCCGGTGGTGCAGTTCCTTTTGCTGCATTTTACTTGGTATTACTTTCAATTGTTTTCATTCAGTGATGTCCTTGCGGGCATTGTTTAGGTCCTAACAGCAAAAACAATGGACGATGTCAAATGCCCGCAAATGCAATGTTTGCTTCTTTTATTTGGCTTTGTAAACAGGAGCGTTGGGAGAATTTTTATATTGCCAACTATACAGAACGTTTGGCTCAGATATTTAGATACTGCATTCATGTACAAAGATGTTTTGTTGCTATGGAAATGATTTTCAAATATTTGACGGGAAGTTATTTCGTAGTATTTTGAGGTGCACGACTCGTCTTGAAATTATTGATTCTATAGATTGAAAACCCTCTTAAGGACTCTTCGTAGAATTTCAAATAATTGAGATTAAAAAGGAACAGATTTACCTTTACCTTTGATTCACATAAAATTTTAATTAGTTTTGTTTTAATAAGATTTATGTTAGTAGTAAACAACATTTAACATTAAATTAAAATTGTATATAATATTGATTAAATTTGGAAATACCGTTACCACCTGCATTACATTTTCTCATAAATAATTCAAAAGTGCAATTAGTTTGACCGAATTGTGTATTTTTTCGAAACCGAAATCTGCCTGTAGGTAATGTATACATTAGTATATCACCTACGACATCCAATGATAAATGCAATTGAGCCTCTAGTAGGTAAGTATGCCCATTTTACCACTACTAATTCTAAAATTAATGATTACATTTCCTCTTGTGGTTAATAAAAAGCCTAAAAAGTGGAGCTTGTTATTTCACGTGAGTACGTGTATTTAGAAAACTCGTGCTTGAGCAAGTGAAATGAAGTACACGTGTACCGATAATTCACATGAAATAAAGAAAAATGCAATAATATAATAATGAGTTCCCCTTCTAATCCATCAGAAGGCCCACTTCTCACTAGTCTGTCAGTAAGGTTAGATTAAAATTAAGAAGATTAGAAAATTAGTGTATTACTTATGGGAAATTGAAGTTGAAGTTTAGCATAAGTTTAAAGCTTACTTATATCAGCTAAAAGGTTCCAGGTTCAAACAATGCTCCCTCGTACCGAAGTTCTTAACTGTTCGCAAAAAAAACTCAAGAGGAGTCCAGAAACTCTATAGTTGGCGACCTTCCGGTGTAAGGAAGTCGCTAGGACGTCAATAGAAACGGCCGGTACCAACATGTACGCGCTGCGCTGCCATTGAATTATCCTCTGCGGCGCTCTATGCCGAAAGGTGAGGTGTAGAGGAAACGGCTGCGGAAGGAGCCAAGATTTGAATTTCTGCATGCGGTTTGCGACATTTTGTTCGGGAAAGAACAGAAAAATTCTCGACCGTATTACAGAACACGTGTTTAGCTTGGAGCTCTACTAAAAAGCAAAGGACCTAGAGTGGAGCTCTGCGGAATATCCATCAAGATGTAACGAGAGAGAGAACTATGTTTAGGATTGTTTTTAATTTTCGGAAATTTTCGAAAATTTTCCTTTTCCTGTTACATTTTCTACTTGATACCTTTTCCTTTGATTATAGCTTTAATCTTATTTCGTATAGACTTAATCCTTTTTGCAGTATGTCGAAATATATTTAACGAGATATTCTCCAATCGAAACAAAGATTTTAAATTAATTTTTGCCTTAAAAACCAGTTAGTAGCTTTGCATATTTAAATATTTCCACAAGTAGTACACTATCATTTATATAACGAGATGTATACAATGGTGAGGAGTATTCTTTGCAGTGAGCATATTTACCTAAAATCTAATCGCCCAAAGAAAAGCAGTCCACCAAAGTTGACTCCATTTGTAAAACTACCATCTGCAGAAAGTTGTGAAAACAAGAATAGAATTAATTTCCTTTGACACAAAAGCTAAAACAACGAGAACAAGACAGAAGGACACCAAAATCCCGACTATCATATTCCAAAGTAAACATCCCATTGCCTCCTATTTAAACAGTTTATCCACTACTGATCCTTCTATTGTCTCCACAAGAATCCCTTTTTGTCAACTCCTTAACACCACACTTTGAAGTCATGATTGCAGCTGAAGTGGCTCTTAGTAAAGTGTATTGTGTCGTCTTTTCGGGCGCTCTTGTTATAGTGTATTATCCTTCAAACTGGATAAAAATTCTCGCGCAATGAAAGCTAATTCAAGACGTTGTGGTAAACGAGCTGGAAAATTGTTCTTTGTCAGTACTTGGGAATAATGCGAGTGGGTTTATTCGCATCGTTTGTTGAATTTTGGAAATTATTTTCGTATTGAGAAGAATTCCGTTCATGCGAATTATTTTGATGGTAAAAGTACAAAAGATCTGTCAAGGTCGTTACAATATCTCCTGTACTTTAGTTAGTCACATTGTCTTTAGTTTATCGGATCCAGACTGGCACAATTTCAATTCGAGATACTTCTGAATGTATAAAACCACCTGCACAACGCACCCCAATTTACTGGAAACTTACGCCGCATAAACTTTTAAAGGACACAAGGAACATGGAGGATTCACCTCTTTCATCGAAAATTAAACGACACAGACGACTCAAATAAAATTCCAAACATTGAGCCAAGGAAAAATTTAATAAGAAAAATTGTCGAAAACAGATTTCCAATCGAGTCAGATTTCCCGGATTCCATTTACAGACGGCAACCAGCGATTACGTATTCGTTCAGATGCAAAGGCAGGGAGCAATGACTTTGCCACTCGAAAGGACTTTATTGTCATTTTAATTCCCGTGTCAGGAGCAGTTCCAATCTGTAAGGAGGAACCGCAGAGTCTTCCTACAGTCGACTATTTAACTATTTTTATTGGGTGCAGACGAATCCTTGCTTTCTTTCTTTTGCTTATTTGTTGAGACATTTTCTTTTAGACAATTGTGACAAAGCAATTTCCGGTGGGTAAAGGAAGCTGCCTCGATCACGTTGTTATGATTTTAACTTTTGTTTTCCTTTCTGCTCTCATCTCAGTTTTGAATTTGAAACCAAAGATATTTTAGCTAAGATTAAAGGAATTTGGTTTTGTCATTTCACATCATAGACAAATAATGGACAGAATCGCTTCTGCGAAATGTATTCATGTCAATACAGGAATTGGCGTTTTTATTCACAGATATTTGAAGCCTACTGTAGTCATTTCCTGTGTTCGTAGATACAAAATAGAATACTTCTGCATAGAGATAGAATAGAGCTTTTCCATCTGCAGAATGCTTTTATGACTTAAATCTATTAGTAATACCTTTTGAAAGACATTACCTTTGCTATTAGATTAAAACCATTAGAACGAGATGCTATAAATATCCTTCGTGTCTATAGAAATTTTAATTAGGGCCTATTTCTTGCAGAGTGCTGTATACGCAGAAACGAATAAAGTGGGTGCTCTCACAGAAACCGTGTTCTTTTGAACTTACGTTATAATAATATAATATATACCATGGAAGGTCATAAAGTAATGGTGGGAAGATATTTCTGTTCCAGGGATT
>QYTT01095663.1:9259-24812 GCA_006980735.1 Dasypogon diadema
TTTTATAGACATGATGCTACTAAATAGCTACATTATTTTCAAAAGAAATAATAAAGATCGAGCACTTCATGTTTATAAAACAAAAAAAAAAAACTGGCAGAGGATTATTGAAGAATATTCTAAAAATGCTTCGACTGTAAAGTCATCTTCCAATAGCTCAATAAAGAGATACACTGGTCGCCATTTTCCTATACAAATACCTCCAAAGACAGCTAAGGGCAAAAGGACCTCTAAACGATGCGTTTCGTGCGCATCATTAGAAGAGAAACTGTTTTCCAATGTGACATTTCCAATGTACCATTATGTATTAGGTCTGTTTAATGAGGCTAACCGGATTTTTCCTGAAGACCTCGGTCAACTTTCTGTGTTCAATAACACTACGAAGTCGACCGAAGTTGCCCAGGCAAGTGTTCATTAGGTCTGTTTAATGAGACACTGCCCCAGATTAACCGAGAAAACTTCGTTCAATCTCAGGAAAACTGTCAAAGCCGACCAAGCGCATCTGGACAACTTGGGCTGTCACTTCCACGAATGACACTTCTCCTGAGTTTGCCTTAAGTCTAGAGCTTGGGCAGGAAAAGTTGACCGAGACTGACCGAGACTAAATCTGGCAGCCGTCAATGAACACAATCTTGGGACACTTCGGTCCATTTCGAAGCGTTATTGAACACAGAAAGTGGACCGAGGTCTCCTGGAAAAATCCAGTTTGCCTCATTAAACAGACCTAATATATGTAGAGTTCGGAAGTAAGATATTGCATTATAAGCCCTTCGTACAAATACCTTAGATTTGTAAAAATTACTTTGCACTTGTGATTTCTGAATAACCAGTGATTCGATCATAAAAACATCGTTTTATGTTTATTAGCTTTAGTTGTAAAAACAACTTTTTGCAGGAAATTATAGCGTTAAATCACACAACTTTCCAGCCATATTTCTCTGACATTGACGTGGGAATGTATCAGGTTAATAATAGTACAAACTGCATAAAGTCATGAAAATACATTCTTTATGGATTCCCTGGTTTTAATCGGAAGGAAGAAGGAACCTATCAATGATTGACTTATTCTTCTTAAAGAAATCAATAAAGGCTATTAGTAGTTAGAATCACAAATGGCAAATAAGTTCTCGTAATTGGTTTTACGAAACAAAGCTTTAGAAATTTTAAAGCATAATTTGTTACTGATATTCTTCTTAATAACAAAAATTAGATTTTGAGAATGCTTTTTGCGAATATTGTTTTCAGTACGTGAATTGTAATCCTTAAGGTATTTAAAAAGTACATTTAGTCTCTATTTTAAGCCGATTACAGAGCTCTCGATATTTTTCCATTCCAAATCGGGATTATATTCAACCTGCATAACAGAAAGTTATTCTTAATATACGACAAAGGTGATTGCAGTTTCTCAAATTTTAGACTGACGAAAAAGATCTTGTCGCAGTTTTTTATTTCCCTTCGATTTATTTTTTGGGTATCTATATGCTTCCAAAAGTTTAGCAGCAGACAGCCCTGAATTAGAGTTTTAAATCTCTTCTAGGTTGCTGTGCGACTAGGTTGCAATAAAGATTGGGTCTAGTCGCATATCTTTCTTCACTACACGTCCGCATAAATACGCAGTATTACGTAAAAAATCAAGACCACTTATAAATCATTATGTAATTGGTTCTAGCATATACAGTACTTGTCGGTCTAAAGAAATTTACATTACACACTAGATCCATTGAAATTAAGAAGTGGTCTTAATTTCCTACGCAAGGCAGTATAATTAGAGCAGTGAATTATAACAAAATATCATTTCCTGTTTAGCTTTTTCATAATAACAAAATTTTAAGTTCTGGTCTGTAAACGAAATAAAGCAATCCTTGCAAGGATTGTGTAGTTGAGTGATAGTGCTGATGTACATTCTGCTTAAACAACTATGGACTGTTCCGCATTCGTATAGTTCTGTTTAAAAAGGATTCACGGTATTTTACTGTTCTACTGGGTTTTGTCCCGAGGACGAAGGAGTGAGAACAGTTCTATAAGTGGGTATTACGCGTAACTCTTAAAGTTTTTACTAATTTTATAATATGTAATTTTGCTCGTCATAGAAAATAAAATAATATTTTCTCTCCTACGATGGTTAGTTTTTCAACTTCATTAATATCTTGATGCAAACTCTCGCCCTCTTGATCAGGTAGAGTTGCAAAATTTCTCGAAAAGAAGTCTACATAGAGAAACCCAGCAGCACAGAATACATAACAAAACAGAAATCACATCAAGAAAATCAAAATCAAACATTTTATTCACAACTTTTATGAAAAATCAAATCTCACCAAGAGTCAGTCAGGTGCATGGCGGGATTTAACGTAGTGTAAGATTTAATTTAATTTAATTTAATTAGTTTAAACTTTTAAAAACTGTATATAAAAAAATTACGATCTGTGTTGATTTACAGAAAACTAAGGTTAATAAAAGAAGAACACCAAAATTGGGGCAGCAATACCGCCGTTTGAAGTAGAAGGCACAGTTGCTGCCAATTGGAGTGATAAGGTTTGAAATAAAAATTTAAGAGCATTACAGTCCTTTTTCCTAATGGAAGGACGAGGGAAAAGAAAAGCTGCTTCAAAAAAAGCAGTAATAGAACTTTCTTCAGATAGTGATGAGGAGGGAATTGCTAATAAGCGTTCTAAAAATGATGATGCCGATTATGCGATTTCAGAAAATATTGAATCTGTGTAAGTTGTTTTACACATTTACATCGCACAGTTATAATATAAATTCTTACTTAAAGAAAGAGAAAACGTTGGCCTACCAAAAAGGATTCTACGCAAACCACAGAACCTAAAGGAAAGAAATCTAAATCTAAAAATAAGAATACTCAACAGAATGGTGACGAAAATACCAACAATGTTGAAGGTAACAGTTCGGAACAACCAGACGGTGCAACAATGTCGCATACAACTGGAACACGAAGTAAGTAAAAATTTTGTGCGAATTTTTAAAAATGCACAAGACAAAAATTTTACTTCTGTAACTTGAAAAATCTTATTTAAAGATGCAATTAGTCAAAAGAGTGTACAGCCTTGAAAAATATTATCGGAAAATCATCAGATTTTTATTTTTCCTTCTTTTTCTATATTTGTAGGGAGACAATGGCAAATAGCCGAACTTCTTTCGGAAATGGAAAATATCGAAATAAGAGCTGCAAAAAATATTGTTGGGTTGTTTCAAGAAGAAAATACTATTCCATTTATTTGTCGTTATCGGAGAGATTTAATTCCACAAAATCTCAGCCCCGAAAGGCTAAGAGATATAAAAAACAGTTTTAATGATATTTTGTGCCTTAAAAAAAGAGCAGAACAGATAATTGGTCAATTAGAGAAGGAAAGGATTTTAACTAATGACATTCGTAATGATATGCTATGTGCAAAGTCAATGGAAGAATTGGAATTTCTTGTAAGTAGCAATAATCATTGTATTAAAGGCTAGAAATTATGAAGAATTCTTACTAGTATGCACCATACAAACCAGCCAGTAAAGGATCGTTAGCAGATAGAGCAAAAGCTTTAGGTCTAGAAAAATATGCTGAGTATATTTTACACGGTAATTCTCCACCCTTGAAATTAGAAGCTATTGTTGATCTTAAAAATGCTGACCTGGACTCTGTCGAGAAAGTAGCTGATGGGATTTGTCATATTCTTTCACATATATTTAGCAAGAATACAGAAGTACTAGAAGAACTCAAAAGATTGTAAATGAAATGATAATGCTTTTCAAATATTTTTCTAATTGTATTAATCTTAAAGGCAAAAGGTTCAGCGTATTACTCTAAAGAGCACAAAAGCAAAGTCAAATAAGGAAGCAAGTGATGACAATAAAGATGAATTAAAATATGAAAACTACTTTAATTTTGAAAATGCCATAAAATATATAAAGCCACACCAAATATTGGCGATTAATAGAGGTGAAAAGGCAAAAATCCTTTCTGTGAAATTGGCCATCCCTGACACAATGAAAAGCAGTATAAAATATTTTATAAGAAAATTATTTTTTTCTCAAGGTGTTCATTATGGATTGCGCACTTCACTCTTCGAAAAGTCATTCGAGGAATGCTACTCCAAGAAATGTAGGTATTTCACGAATAATCCTTCTCTTCCTTCTTTTTTTCTTTTACCTTTCTCTAATCGTGTTTCGTTTTAGTACAACCTTATTTAACACGACAAATTCGATCAGATTTAAGTGAAAAAGCTAAGAAAGCTTCAATTGAAGTTTTCGCTAAAAATTTGAAGCAACTTTTACTAATGTCTCCATTAAAAGGTGAAAAAATTCTGGGAATAGATCCAGGATTTTCAAATGGATGCAAATTAGCATTAATATCAGAAACTGCTGACGTGTTAGAGACTGGAATTATTTATCCTCATAGTAGATACGGAGATCCAGAGGAATGTGGAGAGAAGTTATCTAAGCTACTTGCAAAACATAAGTAGCATTCCTTTAAGTTTTTGTTAAATATTTGCATCACTTACGTTCTTTTTTTTAAGTTGCAAAATAATTGCTTTAGGGAATGGAACTGCTTGTAGAGAAACAGAATTTTGGCTTACAACATTGTACGAAAATAATTTATTAGATCCAAACCAGGTTAAATACAGCATAATCTCAGAGCAAGGAGCATCAATTTACTCGTGCAGCGACATAGCTAAGAATGAATTTCCAAATCTAGATATAAATTTAATTAGTGCTGGTGAGTACATAACAATATTGTATAATAAATTTGTGGCCATAGGTCAATTTGTAATAAATTAAAAAGTTTCCAGTGGCTTCGCAAATAGTAGTATTCATGTCAAAACAATTGCCTCCACAATTTACGAACCTTAATTTTCTGACAAAAGTTTCTACTTGTTAGATTTTGAATTAGCAATGATATTTTTCTATGTATCTAGTAATTTTTGGAGCATCCCAATGACCTTTTAAAGTGATTATTCTGTTTTTACTTACTGAGATTAGAACCTGCAAACTATAAAACCGCGTTATCCTTTGAAGTACTGACAAAGTAAAAGTACATTTTACACTTAGTAACAACAGAATACTGTTATATCATTGACTCCAAAAGTTCTCTGAACAATTTTCAGTTTTTTCAACTGTTATTGTTTTTTCGTAGCGTGTCTTATAACTTCTCAATAGCATTTTAGGTTTCAGAGTTCTTTAAAGAAGGTAAAAAGGGCACAATTGTTGTTTTCAAGAGTCCTGTGTCTGTAGTAACAATCTTAAGAAGAGCAATTCGAAAAGCGCATCCATGGTTTCGTTCCCCTTTCACGTGTGGTACCCGTATGAACATACGATCGGCAATACCTTTAGGAGCTTCTTATAGTCTTCACATGTTTTTTCACTATATTGAAGGTCTTTTTGTTTTAGCTTCTATTTTCGTCTAATCTCTAATTTTCGAGCGAAGCAGAGTTTAGCCGCTTGGCCGCTTTCCTCCCTTATCTTAGCTTTCTAACAGACACCTTGTTTCTGGGCAGCCACCAGCTCCAGGATCATTTCGGTGCCTACGTCCGTGATGCCGTGAAAATAGCCATTGTACGTGATTTTCTCTAACAGTAACACTTTTAGTTTGGCTTTTGGGTAGCCAGAAATTCTATGATCGAAAGAAAATTCAAGACCGAGGGTTTTTAGGGTTGTACACTAGGTTTGTACGCTCTATTTTTGATAGACCTCTTATCTGGTATTCTTACTACTTAGATAGCTTTTCCCAGAAAGAAATCATTATAAACTCATAATATTTTAATTATAGTATCAATTGCGCGACGATTGAATGATCCTCTTAGTGAGTATGTGAAAATTGAACCGCGACATGTCGGAGTGGGGATGTATCAACATGACATCAATGAAAAGCTATTGACGGAATCATTAAATGAGGTTGTAATGGAGTGTGTCAGCTTTGTCGGAGTCGACATTAATACAGCAAGCTTAACAATTCTTAAGTATGGAAAATTATTTTGTGAAATGGATACACACCTACGGTACCGAAAAAACCAATTGCTTGTTTTTAGACATATTGCAGGATTGACAACTTCTCGAGCAGAAAAAATAATCGAGTACCGTACAAAGAACGGACCGTTCAAAACGAGGAGAGATATTTTGAAAGTAAAGACAGTGGGAGAAAAGACTTTTACTCAATGTGCCGGGTTTGTTGTAACGGAAAATTCCTTTTCTTTTCAAATAATTCTTTCTACTTTCTTTGCAGATTCATTAGAATTGAACCGAAAAGTGTCGGCGGTAATGTAATAAATTTGTTGGACTGTACTTGGGTTCATCCCGAAAGTTATGACATAGCAAACAAGTTAATATTAGGATTTAGTAGAGTACAAATTTCAAATAAATAATCTCTTTTCAGGATTATATCAAAGTGTAATCTTGACATAAAGAAAATAGGACAAGTTGAATTTATAGAAACTATAAAAGCCTTCACTCAATCAACAAATATTAATAGTTTGGAGACAGAATTTAAAACTCCAAAAGAACGGGTAAGAGCTGAATGTATTTAGAAGAATAATATGAAAATATGAAAATTTTAGATCAAAGCTGTATTAGAAGCATTGCAAAGGGAACTGTTTCAAGATTACCGCTCCGATTTGGACAAGAAACCACTTTTTAAACATGGAATTACCAAAATATCTGATTTGAAGAAAGGAAGCATAGTCACAGGTAAACAGTCACATTATATAATTAAAACTTCTAGAGCTAATAGGTGCCTACTGCAGGGGCTGTGAATAATATAACTCATTTTGGAGCATTTGTTGATATTGGTGTTGAGCAAAATGGTCTCATACATATTAGTAATATGAATGGTATGATCCTTAACATTGGCGACCGTGTAGAAGTAAGCGTTATAGATGTGGACATTTTAAGAAAACGGATACAATTAAAATTAGAGAGTCTTACGTTTTAATATTTGAAAATTCCATGTAATTGTCTGTTATTAAAAGCATTTTTTTAAATTTGCATTATTCTTCTATTAAATATGATTAGAGTACACGTATATAATTTTTTTCGTGCATTGGCCCTAAACCTTTGGGGATGTCTAACGATGGTAAGACACTGTCTTGATCAGAAAATGTGGAAATTAAAGGCAACACAGATTCTGTTCAAATATTCTCGTATGACATTCTGAAGGAAAAAAAATATGTTTTGATGCTCATCTACAAGATCCATTCTAGATTGGAATTTAATTCCTTTATTTTTGCAGTTAAAAGGAAGGCCCTTATAAACCATTTGTAAGCAATTATTCCCATGCGTATTTTTTCGGGTAGTTGTTGATTCCTTGCTGATATTGCTATGAAATTCTGGGATTCCTTATTAACTACCTGAACCCTAGTGGGATAATGCACCCTATGAGATTTCTATTACAAAATTAGTGGAAACATTTGCTTTAATTTTACCCAAGGTAATGTTATATTAATTCTTTATAGTGTGAACGTAAAATAAATTTTAATTTAGTTCAATTAAGTGAAATGTGTAAACGAATAGTAATAGTGATGTAGAAAGTTGTGAATATTTTTTTAAAGAAAAAACTGAAGTAAGTATGTATGGAATTCTTATTACAAGGTGGGTAGCTAAAAATAAATTGTTCAAAATGCTTGCATGGGTTAATTCGGACAACTTTCTATACGAAGTTATCTTGTCTGAACTCTAGGCTTAAGACAAATTCATGAGAAGTAACAGCCGGTTGTGCATGCGCGGATTTAAAGTAGAGACGATTCCTTACATTTTTACATTCCAGTTGATGACTTATTAAATTTGAGTATCTATCAACCACCTCAAGAAGAACAAAGATTGCCGACAATTATCTATCATTAAATGGTACACAACAAAAATGGTATTGAAATGTGAAAAGGGACTTTCTCTACATGTTTTAGTGCGAGGTGCTGCTCAGATAATAGGGGGTTTTATTTATTTATTTGTAAGTAATTTTATTGATAAATTTCATAATGGTTTAATCCACTTTCAAATAAAATGCAACCAAATTAATTGCAAATATATATCAGAATTCATTGCGGCCATGTACGAATTGATTGCAACCATTAGAAAATAAAAAATTTATGTGATAAGCAAAAACACAAAAGTGTCTGCAAAATATGAACAAAATTGGAAATATTCATTTTTCTCAATAATAACTAGATACTTAACAATAACATAACAAAAATAGGTTTGTGTGTTTTACTTTTTTAATTGGTGAACATGCAAAATCTAAAATGAATCGCTTTATCAAAAAACACACAAGATATTTACCTTCCTTTTATCAAGCCAAAATGTGAAATACTTATATTGCAGTGCTCGATTGCTAAAGGAGAAAGTTGCAAGTATATTTTTATTGATTTCCCTTATCAGTACACCGTTTAAGCAAATAAAGAGCATTATCTAATTTCGCAAACCCCTCAATAGCTTTGGTGTAGTACACTAACAGTGGCATACTTTAAAATGTAACACCACCTTGGTGCTCACAAAATTATTTTGAATTAAAACTAAAGTTCTTCATTCTATGCGAGGCTGGAGGCATACGTGCACATGAGTGAATAGTTTGAAATGACGGATTTATTGGAAAATGCAGAAAAGCCATGTCCTTCTTATTTTTGTGTTTATTGTGTGGAATAGCATTCAACCAGTGAAAGGTTTTAAAAATGAGATGTGTAACAAAATTTCGATTAGATTAGAATAAGGAATCTCTTTTGTATCTAATTTATAAAATATAGTTTCTATAGCGTGATTTATAATTTAGGGATTTCGGGAGTGATTAAACAAAAGGTAGGGCAAACTGTGCAACTGTATTGCGGGACTAAATCTCATCATATGGAATTTTTAAGAAATTACAGTGTTCATTGGTATTTTAAGGTATCGGACAGTATCGCTAACATTTCTTCACTTTCAAGCTATAATAATTGTTCCACTTTCAGTCATGCAGTACCGAAATGGCTCATAAGTTTTGTTACAATGACATTGAAGATGAATGGAGCATATTATCATGCGAGCACACCTGTTCGCGCATATTGATCCTAACAAATTTAACTGTCCAAAATTCTGGCCTTTATCAATGCAAGATAAGCCCTCATAAGATGAAAAATTCAACAGCTTTGCAAATCCAATTGGTAAAATATTTTCAATTGGAAGTAGACGGTATTTATGTGTAAATTTATTCTGTTTGAAAAATGAGTCTAAACTACTTTTTTTTTAGATTCTTCCATAGCTGCTCCAATGATCATTAGAGGTAATCCCAAAAACAAATCAATAAAAATTGGAGATCAAGTTGTGTTCGAGTGTAACGTACATAGTAAAGTTCATTCAACAATAAAATGGTTTCGCAGATTATCCGGCCAGAATGTTAATAATATCTCCTCAGCAAAGAATTCTCATGCACGAAAGGTGCAATATTTTCAGAATACATATGAACTGTTAGACTCTCCACGCGAAAAAGTTTTGCCCGGAAATATTTATTTTAGTAAACTGGTATTAAATAATGTGACAATGTTTGATGCCGGTTCGTATGCATGCGTTGCCATAAATTATGGTGGACACAAAATTCGTGAGGCTTACTTAGAAGTAAACAAAAAACAAGATAAGACCCAATTTTTACTATTTTTCATTATTCCATTGGGCTTTATAATACCTCCAATTGTAATGTGGATATGCTTTTTATATTATAAAATAAAAAAGGGGAATGAGTCAATACAGGATGATTAATAGTAATTTAGAATTTTATTTATGTAGTACAGATTTAAATAAAATCTCAGACGAAAAACTTCGTCATTTTAGATTATCAGCAATTCAAGTTCACTCAAGCAAAAGTTGCTATGATTCTATTAAAGATTTTTTACAATTATAAATCTGCTCTGCTTACATTTTTTCCACGGAATCTCTGCATAAAAACTTCAAGCCTCCATAGGATCACAATAGAGATTCTTTTCTTACCTCATTCCATTACTAACAAAGGACTGCGATTTCAAAACAGGTGAGTTTTTCTTTTCTTTCTCTCTTTTCTTCAAAATAAATTTCTTTCAATAATTTGGGTGCGTTCTTGGAAATGTCGCTTTTTTTAAATTTCAGTTATTAGTGAATTACAATCATACATTAGTTTAAAGGTGCATAATTGAGTTATAGTGAATTTATTATTTTAGAAATAGTGTCTCTAGCGTTCAGGTATCTTTTGACAATCATTTACAATTTTGAGTGAAATAAATTGTGTTGAACTGTAATCGGTGTTATTCATCTTTCTTTTTGTCAATTATTTAGCATGAAGTGCGTGTTCGCTGATTCGCTCTATACAAGCAAAACAATCGAATTGTCAACTATAGTTATATATATATATATAAATAAGTGAAGGCTCGGCAGACTTGAAAGGATTTGTAGGCAATTTAGTGCTCGGATGTAATTTTCGGGAAAAGGAAGCAGATTCAATCGAAACTTATTTTCCAACAAACCTGTATAAATGTGTATTTCAGACTTGTAAAATAATTCATTACTTTGCTAATGATAAACCCTATATGAGTGAATTATTTCATTATAATTAATAAATAATGGAGTTCACATTACCATTAATCATTACAAGCGAAGTTGTCATATAGTAATTGTAATTGTAATAAAATTTTAGCTTCCATTACATTTGGTCTTGATGAAAGTAAACACTCATTCTTTGCTGCACAATATAAATAAAAGCAAAAGTGAATATCGTCAGGTATATATTTCTTTCTCTTCATATGCACATAATATGTATAGCCTTTTATTGAGATCAACTTTCATGGCGACCAATTCCTCGAAAGTTGTATCTGACAAGCGTTACCTACGTGAAGCGTTTACAAGCACTGTAAATGGAAAGAGCCTCCCTACTGGTGCCGATGAATCTAAGAGAGTGTTTAATTTCAATTTCAACAAGAACTTCTGAAGTAGAAAATATTGGGCTAATCATTGGAACTCTATACTGTGATTTCTGAAATGCTGCAATGCATGAGCTCTACTTCCGTCGAAGTATATATGCGAGCAATTGATCCTGGTTAAACGATTTTTCCAGTTAATGGCATAAAAAATTCTTTTAAAAATAACTCAATTTATATATGTACCTATTCTTATATTTATATAAAAGGAACAAGGTTTATGCTTTAAGTACGGAAAAATTTTGCCTTAAAATGAGCTCTAAAGTATCCGTAAACAGGGATGAGAATTTTTCCAAATTTCAGGGATTTCCGGTTAAAGGAGGTGCGGATAAAGGAGGTTCGTCTGTCTTTTATATATGAACACGCAAAGCTAAGTAATTATTAATGGTTACTATAAAAATTAAAAGTACTGCTATGTATTTCTACTATCCCTATAACGCTGTTTCAGATTAATTGGGGAAAATGTGCAACAAGTCTACTTTTCAGCAAAATCCAAGGAAAAACCTAGCAACCCAGCTCTAAACAAAATTCTTGGAAGGAGACGGAGACACCAAGAAGACTTTACAGTGAGTTGTTTACACGTTACTAACAAGTGTCAATTTTTATAATATTAAAACTTATTGCTAGTTAGAAAATTTAATCATGAGTTTTTATTATACTTAAATTATGTCGGAAGTTGAAGATGTAGAAGCTGGTAGCTTTAGGGAAATTGTCGTAAATTACGAGCACTTAATTAAGACCACTCAGAATGAGCTTGACTTCTACAAGGTATGTACCTTGGATCCTCCCAAAAACTTAATAATTTGTGGTAATGTGTTTTGCATCACATTTTGGAGTTGCTTCTATATACACCTAAATAATTTTCATAATATGTCGTGTTGCTTTTCTTGTTTTTACGGATTATTGAAACAGATAACTTTAGTGTTGTTAACTAAGCTAAAGTGCCAAGGTACCTCTAGATATTTTTCAACCAATTTGCTTTAGATATCTATTAAACAGCAAAATTGAATAACAAATTAGTTCCCATGTGGTAACAGAATTACTTTTTGATGTTAAAATAAAAGGTGCGCATGTTCCAACTAAATAAATCAATTACTTTGGGGTTTTGAATATCAATTGATATAACTTTGCATTTCTAGAACGAACAAGCAAATTTAAAGAAGGAAGTTGAGAAGATTTTGCGAGAGAACAAAGCTATAAGTGCCGATATACAACAGCTACGTTCACCTGAAGGAAAGGAGTCAACAGAAGAGCACATTAAGTTAACAAATGACGCCATTGCGAATTTGAAAAATCAAATTTGCCATCTGCATCAGGTAAGTACTTTACTATTTTTTCTATACAGACAATATAACAATTCTGTAAGGACGGTTGTATAATCATAAACACATAGATCAATCCCACAAATCAGTTAGATAAGGTTCTGGAGAACTACACACGATTTCTTTGGATGTTGAACTTGGAAAAAAAGTATAAATTTCTTAAGCAGTTTTTTCAGTAAGTTTGAGCGATTCTGTATTGCTGTGCATCGGAAAATCAAGAAAATACTATAAAATCCTAGATGTACATATAGCTAAAATCGATATAACAGTAGAAATGCCATTTTTCTATAGATCTGGGAGATCCATGTCTATGTAGAATGTACTGAGTGAGCGAAGATTTTAGGGGAAAACTTGCAAATATTTCAAATTTTTTGTGCATTTTGTAACAAAGATAGAATAGAAAAGTCAAGATTTACTTTATCAAAATTGGGCAGAATTATCTTTCTACCATTCTGATGCAAACCACATCCCATCGCACTGTTAAAAATCTACTCGGGCGACAATTGTGTTGCACAGTATACAAACTCGAACTCCCAAGGATAATATGTTCATTCGGTTTGTATCACTTCTGTCGTGTGTAACATTCAACAAATTCATGGTTTTCTCAAGACAGGTTTGTCTGCTATTTGGACCGAAATTTCATTACTCTAACAGAAATTACAAATGTTTCATTTGCAAGTGACTGTATTTAGTTTCTGTGTTTTATTTATCTATAATGCAAAATCGCTCTATAAAAGACGATTACAACTGACTCCGGTATTGTCGTTTATGTGTTGAAATCAGGTTACTATAGTTATCTACATTTCCAAGATGTCGATTATATATATGTTAAAATCTTTATCGAAATCGGTCTTTTTTTTTAATTTATCGAAAAGAAAAACTAAAATAACATTAAAGAAATAAAGTTAATGATTTCATGAATACTATTGATGCTAACAAACCTATATTCCCTGATTTATGCTATTATACATAAACTTTTTCTAACATTTAACCCAATAGTTTTTAATTTTTCGAAAAATCTTTGCAATATTTATCAAATGTTTTCTCGAAAACTCTTAACGCTATTGATTATGCTCTGGTGACGGTTAATGCGTTATCATTAAATTATTCCAGATTTTTTGAAAAATTAAGGAAATGCCCAAAAATACTAATTTTAAAATTTATTGAAAATTATTGATACTGTCGACTCCGTTCCGGCACCAGCTGGTGGATCTTAACAATGAAAAAGTAGGTGGTGTATGGACGTCGAAAAATTATAAATCAAACGTTTTATTTGTAAAAAAAACATAAAAAAACTATAATTATGCCGGGATGTTCTTAGTGTTAACTTAATGATTTAATTAATTATTAGTAGATATAGTAAACAAACCTTGGACTTGAAAGTGGAAGGTTTGCGTTTGCTCATTCAGTACAGGAATCTCTCAGATATCTTTCCTTGTGCATGAAATCTTAATAGCTAAACAAGAACTAATATATCACATAGATAAAATTAAATGTTCATCAATAAAATTATAATAAAATACTCTTTAGTTAATTGTCAGTCTCACGTACATACGACATTAAGAAATTTGTGCAGACCTTTTTTGTATTTCAAATTCTTTGATTTCGAATTTCGCTGAACTTTGTTTCATTATGCTCAGGAACGAGATGCTATTCACGCGTTATGGAAAACATCGCAAGAAACCATTAACACACTTGAAAAAGAAATAGCGAATTATCGGAGTCAACTTCTAAGGCCAAATTCCATCGAAGAAGTAAGACTTTTACATTATTCAGAGTTGTCCTAGTTAATGAGATTTACCAATAGATTAAGAAAAAATACGTAGACACCATTCAACTCCTTGAGAATACCATAAAGACGTTGCGTCGAGAGTTAGCAAAGCAAAGTAATATTAACAAAGATATTTGCCAAAGCAAGCAGTTGATAGAAAAACGGCTGAAGGACGTTGAGGCTAAGTGTCTTGGTTTGTTCACCATTAAAACATAAATTTTATTTGAATTTAACATGATCTTTAGAACAGGAAAAGACTATTTTGGAATACAAGAATTTGGAAAATAGCAATACACTTCTGAAGGGTCGAATCAATGTCGTTATGCGGACAAATTTGGATCTAGAAAAATCCCTCAAGGCCGCCAAACAAATCATTGATGAGCGATTTTCTCGAGAGAAAGATGCGTTGCAGAAAGTGCAGGAAGCACTTTATATTGCAGAATGTGCAGTAGCTGAAAAGGAAGAAGCTGTAAATAAACAGAAAATTATACGGGAGGAGTGCAATAATTTAGCGAAGACCATTGGCCAAGTAATTGAAGATGCTGCTAATAAGGTAGAAAAGAACGTTGAAAATATGAAGACACAGTATGAGGGCGAAATGGAACTTTTAAAAAATGAATGCAACGAGGTGAGTAGAATAGATATATCGTCGTCACCTCGGCAAAGTCACAAATTTGAATCCTTATGATCCATTCTATACTCTAGTCTAGACGAACCGTGGATCAATATTTTATATTATTTATTCATCTCATTTCTCACTAATCATGATCACGTTTTCTGAAAACATTGTTTTTACGGTTTTGTGACTTCTGGCGTGATGGCGATGATATGAATAGTTCACAAAAGTGCCCAAGAAAGGATTGAAAAATATCTTCTTTTTTTTAATTCAATTCTTACTTGGTTATACTCTACCAGGTTAAAAAAAGAAATCTAGATATTATTCATTGGCTTAGATCTGAACATTTTCTTTTATATTTATATTTTTTACTAGGTGAAAAGCTGTTTGGAACAACAAAAAAGGCAAACGCATTTAGCAGAAGTTAGATCTAAGACAATTGAAAACAAACTAAAGGAGGTAATACAAGAGAATGTAGTGTTAGACGCGGATCTTCAGGTTGCTTCTCAAGCAATTGTCAGTACACTTAAATTTAATCAGGCATCATTTAACGGGTGCAATTTCAGATCGAGATGGAATTAAAGCTGGAAGCTATTGAGCACTTAGTTGACAAAGATAAAACATCTAAAAAGTAAGTTTAAAAGCCAATTTGTTCCTTATTTTTACAAGCTTTTATTTAACTTGCAATGTTCGTATGTAAGTTGCCCGTTTCAAAATTTGCAAACCATTTTTCAACCACTTGCTAGTATTTGAGTGTCTTTCTGGGATCAATTTTAGCCCCCTTATTATTCTGCCACTTCATCAATAACTTGCCAATTGTCATTCAAGATGTGCGTGCTCACATGTATGCAGATGATGTGCAGTTTTACTGGGGTCTACCCCTTAGATTTTCTTGAGGTTTGCATTGAACGAATCAATAATGATTTAGAGAGGGTTTACT
>QYTT01095665.1:0-16844 GCA_006980735.1 Dasypogon diadema
TTCGATGGGCAAGGGGTACCTTTCCACTGGTGGGGGGTTACCTCTTCAAGTTCGCTGGCGTCTCCGATGAAAAGGGGGCCTATCCCCTGGTGGGGGGTTACTACGGCAAGTTCGCAAGCGTCTCTGATGGGCAAGGGGAACCTTACCACTGGCGGGGGGTTACCTTGGCTAGTTTTCTAGCGTTGCTGAGAGACAAGAGGCACCTTACCGCTGGTGGGGGGTTGCTTTGTCTAGTTCCGCTCGGGGTCACCAATTTAGGAATTACTGAGTCAAGCAAAAAGCGGCTTTTCATTCCTCGAGCTTGGTCGAGACAGAACTAAATTTATTCAGAATATCACAAGTACTTATATACTATGTTACAATTTCTAGTACGAATTACAAGCTAAATGAAAAATGAAAACTTTACAAATGTTGCGAAAAGTGTTGCCACAAAATCAATGGTCGAGCGTATTCAGACCTTGGAAGAAAGATCTCTGGCAAGCTTTGTAGAGATAAAAAATATCCCTCTTCAACCTAACGAACAACATTTGGAAATCCTCCGTAGGCTTCATGATTACCTTAAGCTTCCACTTGATGTTTCTGATGTGTTAAAAGTGTACCGTGGTAAGCGTGGTAAATCTAGGAACTCCTTAGTAGTTAAGTATTCTCTCAGCCTGTCAGAGACCGTGTTTTGAGGCTGGTAGGGTAGGTACGAAACTAACAACCGACACTCTTGGCTATTCCGGGAAAACCGTTATATTCATTAATGAATTGCTGTCGAAGGAAAAAGAAGGCATTGTTATATAGGGCAAAAGAATTTAAGAAGGATAATGGCTTTATACATGTTTGGTTAAAAAACTCAAAGATATATATAAAAAAGAATGACAGCTCCACACCTTTTCTTATAAAAATGATAAATGTCTCGATCTCATTAAGGGCAATCTACAATCAAGTAAATAGTAATTTTTTCCCTATGTCATTACATATATACTACCAAAATGTCAGAGGGTTGCGTACCAAAACCGAGGGTGTTCTAATAATTATGATATAATTTGTTTCACTGAAACGTTTTTGCAAACAGGAGTACATAATGCAAAATTTTTGGTATGTAGTCTATAGAAGGGATAGGAATATTGAATTTTCAGGCAAGAAGGACGGTAGTGGGTGTTTAATTGTGGTTAAGCATAACTTTAACTCTCTCCGAGTTAGTGCACACGAAACCGAATATGAAGCGTTCTAGGTTGCTATAAGGGAAAGAAATTTTACTCTCTACTTATGTTGTGTTTACCTTCCTCCCAAGACTTCTTATGAAACATATAACTCATTTTTTTCTAACGTGCGTGAAACGATATTAGTACTGCCTACGAACTCCAAAGTTGTTTTCTTGGGAAACTTTAACCTGCCTCATCTTATCTGGACATATGACACGATTGATAACTGTATGCGCCCTTCTGAAGCTTATAGTCCTTCTTCTCAGTCTTTTCTAAATAATATGGAAATTTGTAAGAATATGGAAATAATAATGAAGTTTGAATTAATAGACGTAGTGGCTTTTCCAAATGGTATAGCTCCCAATTAATCAAAGTTTTGAAATTTAGACGACTGTGTAAATCCAATCCCCTCCTTCTATCTACAAAACATTCTCATATTTAAGAAAAATGTCTAAGTCCCTCATTGCCGAATGCTACCGGAGTTACATTGATAGCACTGAACGATCTTTTTCAGATAACCCCAAAGCATTCTGGGCTTTTAGTAAAAGTCTCAGTAAGTCGAATATTTACCCCAAGGAACTAACTCTTAATAATGAGATATCGAGCTCTCCCAGGCATATCTGCAATATGTTTTCTGTTTTCTGAGCATTTTGTATCGGTTTGCTCTGATAGGGAACCGGATGCTTCTTCTACCTCGCCACTATGCTTTAACAACCCTGGAAATGTTCAAATAAATCCCAATACACTGGAACAAGTCTTCACTATTTTGGACACCCTCGACTGTAGCAAAAAGGCAGGGATTCCGAATTTTGTTTTTAAAAAGTGTGGGCATATTTTGGCAGAACCAGTCAGCAGATTATTTAATCAAACAAGGAGTTTACCCCAAGAAACTCAAAAATTCGTTATGCATGTTTTCAAATCCGGAGATCCCAGATTGATAACCAACTATCATCCTGTTTCAATATCTGACGCCTTAGCCCTAATATTCGAAAGATTGATCTACAATCAACTAATATTTCATATAAGACCGCTTATATCTGAACAACAACATGGTTTCCTACCTGGACGCTCTACTGTATCCAACCTCGCTCTGTTTACGGACACTGTTGCTTTGGCACTTGATGATAGCAAACAAATCGACTCCTCCCCTTTCAGGCAGATTTCGGGTGTCCCGCAAGGAACGATTCTGGGGCCTCTGATATTTCTTATATATGTGAATGACTTGCCTTCTTGTATCCATCCGACTGTTTATTATATGCGGACGATGCTAAGTTGTTTAATGGTTTGCTTGGTTCTGTTGATGTGATAAAGGATCTACGGATAGTCTTTGATAAAAAGCTTACTTTTATAAATCATTATGACCATATTATTAATAGAAGCAATTCTGTTCTTGGTTTTGTTAGACGTTGGTCCAAAGAGTTCAAGGACCCATATACAATAAAGAGATTGTACGAAACTCTTGTAAGACCTATTCTTGAATATGGATGTCAGGTATGGAATCCTTATTACTCAGTTCACATCAACAGGATCGAATCTGTTCAGAAAAGATTCTTGCGTTTTGCTCTTCGAATGTTACCATGGAGTAGTCACTTTGATTTGCCTCCTTATGAAGAACGCCTTAAATTACTAAATATGAACTCCCTTGTCAGGACACGTGAAGTGTTGCCGGTAACTTTTATTCATGGTCTGATCTGTGGTGATATCGACTCTTCTGATATCTTAAGTCGCATATCTATTAATGCAAATAGGATTTTTCGTAACCGTGTCATATTTTATATTGATGGTCATCGCACTAACTATGGATTTTTTGAACCAATTAGCAACATGTGTAGACTTTACAACTTACATTATGGCATTTTAGATTTTACTCTTGATAAACTACAAGTTAAAAAGTTGTTACTTGCTTAATATTGTTGGATATTATTGTTATTGATTTGTTATTGTAGAAGTGTTAGTCAGATGATATATAATGTATCTGTTGGCCAATGAACAATGTAAAGTAATATCATTCTATCGAAAGGCCAATATTATCTCATTCGACTATTCCATTCATGGCGTCTCTCTCTCTCTCTCTGGTGTTGATGAAATCAAAGATTTGGGAGTCGTTTTTGACCGTAAGCTGCTTTTCTCGTCTCATACAAATTTGATCGTATCTCACTCTTTTCGCATACATTGCGACGCTGTTCCAGCGAAGCCATACCGATGAGATTAAGTCGCTCACGATAAGGTGGAAGGACCACAGGGTCGTCCCAAGGCAAATCTCTAAGTGCGAATCGAATGAATCTGCGCTGGACCGACTTAATGCGGTGGATGTGTGTAGGATTGCACACCTGAGATACATATTAAAGTAATGGTCACACGAACGAGTAGTATAATGTCAAAGAAACCTGACGGTCAGAGAATTCCCTGGACCAGCGCTTGATAAAACCAAGCATGGCGTTACCTCTACAAACCACATAATTTATATGGGAGACAAAGTCAAGCTTTGAATCAAGTTTCACCGCAAGGTCAACAACTGACTGCACACGAGGAATGTCGTTCGCGTCAAATGTGTAGCTATAATGGACGACATTATGCCTCCTATGAAACGACATGTTGGAAAATTCAGTTTCCGTAATTTGAGTAAAATAATCGAGTGCGACAGTTTATCAAAGGCCTTACTAAAGTCAGTATAGATACAATCAGTTTGCAGATTGCTGCTGAAACAAGACATAGTTTTGGAGATGGATACCAACAGGTGAGTTGTTGTAGATCTTCCTGACACAAAGCCATACTGATTGGACGAAAGTATATCTTCACATTGCGGCGACACCTGGGAGAGAACTATTGATTCCAACAGTTTGGGTATGCAAGACAATTTTGCAATCGGTCTATAGTTAGAAATCTCGCTTCTATTACCTTTTTTGTGAATAGGTATAATGAAAGAGTTTTTCCAGAGCTTGGGGAGACATCCATTGCTGAGAAATTTCTCAAAAAGAATGCGAAGAAGAACAACAAAGGCATCGGGACATGACTTAATCACCGCAGGAGGGATACCGTCAGCTCCAGAGGTGAAATCAAAGGCCAACCCGTTGATGTGAGCAATAATGAGCTCATCAGAAACAGACGGAGATATGCCAGCTGCACAGGGATGGTTGACAATGTGCGCAAAATTATCAATATTCGGTCCAAAATTGGGAGACAGAAAAGCATTCTTAAAAAATACGTTGCAGATATCGTAAGTATCACTGCTAGTGTGGCCATCAAAAGACAAAGATGCGGGATAATTGTCAGTCTTCCTCTTAGTGTTAACGAACTTATAAAAAGCCCGTGGATCAATGTACAGGTCATCACGTATGCCAGCAATATTCGCCTTATAAAGGGCGGATGAGTGCATCTTGAACTCGTCATAGCATTCCACAAACTTCCGGTGGTCAACTGGATCTCTAGTTCTGAGAGAGGCCTTCCAAAGCCTATTATTCCTGTTCCTCAAAGCTCTAAACTCTCTGTTAAACCGCGGAGGCGAGGCTGGGGAAACCCTCTGACGCTCAAAAGGAACACAGGATTTGAAAACCTCGAAAATTTTGACGTAGAACATGTTAACTTCCGTATTGATGTCACCATTACAGAGCAAGGCTATAAAATCGACAGATGCAATTTTATTCGACAACCCCGCAAGGTTTGCCTTTTTAAAGTTAAAAAAGAAACTCTCTTCAATGCTCTGGCCAGTATTCTCGGGCTCATAGCAAATTGTTACTAAAAGAGGGGGTGATAAGGGTCGACAGTTGACAGAACAGTTGAATTGGGTTCAACCACTACATTGCTTGAATCTGAGGAAAAAATAATATCCAACTGCCTTCCCAAATCGTTTCCGTTTCCCAGGTAAGCAACTGCATCCAGGAATTGATATTCCTTGATTTAAAGGCCACTATTGGGGAGGCAGGCATCGTCATCGTCATTGTACGTTGGGTAAGTTAAAGTCACCTAAAAGAATAACTTCATCTGCAGAGTTCAGCATACAATAGATATGATTTAGATGCGGAACTAAACTATCAAATAGACTCCGACCATTTTCGTCGAATATATTCAACATATTAGGCGGAATATAGCAATAAAGAAGATATAAGTTTTGTCCAGGAAAGGAAAGGAGATCTTAAGAGCCACAAGCTCTACGTTAAGTTTAGTTGTTATAGTGGGAAGTGTCACGACAGCGCAATCCAAATTAGCCCTGCACGCCACCAAAACACCGCCACCGCGCTCCTCGGAGACAGTATATCTACCTCTACGAAAGACTTGGTAGGACTGGTCAAAGATCTCACCATCATAGAAGCCAGGTCTCAGTCAAAGCAATGACGTCAAAACAGCACGAACGCGAGGACTGCATGACGTCATGAGTCTTTGTTCTTATTCCCCTTACGTTTGGGTACTAAAGGGAAAGCGTTCCTAGTTTTTTGCGGTCAATACAACGGAGCCGGCGCTCCCCCTCAAGCCGGCCCATCCGCGGCAACTTCCCACACGGGATAAATTCGTGCCCTCCCGCCAGAAACCAGGGGCAGGATTACGATAAGTGGTGAATGGTGAGTGCGAGTTCCTTCTCACCCTTTGAACTTCATAAGTGATTATGATCTTTGGTGACTAAGTGAATGGTGAGTTCGAATTCATTTCTCACCAAAGTGATACGATGTGTGATGGTGTGTGGTGAGTGGGAATCACGTCTCAGTGTCAAATTTATTCACCGAAGTGGAAAATTTTTAGAAAGAAAATTTGCGAGATGGTAATAATGTTTGTGTCTCAAAGGAAATTAATTAATTAATATTAGTGAACTAAGAATAAGATATCAAGACATCAAAAAGACTTACTAATTGAAACCATGTTGGAGGATGGTTAGATTTTAGAAAGCCGTTTTTCGGGAGCGGAAGGAATATTGACAAGGAGGAAAAAGTGGGACGAATTAAAAGATGAACTGAATAGGTGTGGCCCACCCAAAAGTGTAGTTCAGTGGTCGAAGGTAAAATATTAATTCTCCTTATTTGATAGATTTGTTATCACTTTACATTGACAGTGTTGGCGGGATCTTCGCAGCAGCGTAAAAAAGAAGGTGGCCAAAATACGCCGGCATCGCGATACAACAGGTTGAGGCCCAGCCTGTGACATTGAGCTCACGGAAGAACACAAAAAATTATAAGTGCAAGCGGAATGCAATACTTTGATGGCGAGGGCTCTACCCAAGAGGGTGGCCTCAATCCTGTAAGTGTCTCGATGTTTGAGTTAACTTAATCTATAAAATACTTTTGATTTTCAGTCTCCACCGCTGCCGGAATTAGAGAACTTGGCCACACTAGAAAGAGAGTTGGTGGAAAATAATTCGCCAAGCGAGAAAAGTGAAATTCTTACTACGAATTGTACTAGGAGACCCGCAAGAAACCGATCAACTGCTGCTAGTCTTGCCAGAACTCCTATGCAGCCAGCATTAGATAATCAAAATATAGTGCAAGGTGAATTGGCAGGTATTAAAGATCTATTAAAAGACTGTCTTTTAGAATTGAGAAAGCTTAATAATAATTTAAGTCATCAATGTATTTGTAAGGACTATAAAATAATTTAGAACTACTAGAATAAGTCTAGTCTAGTTGGGTACATTTTTCTTTATATTAGTTAAAACTTTCAATTACGAGAACTTTCCTTCTATATTTAATTATGTGTACATACGTAATCTATATTTTAGTATTAATTTAAACAATAGTTACTATGAAAATTTTGTTACTTCATTTTTTTCATAAATTTTTGTACTTTTTAATACAGAATGCAACATTGTGATGTATATTATTAAGATCCGTCTGCAATAAATTTGTGATATCACTATGAATTAAAAGTCTGTTTTTTTTAAAGAAATATTTTTAATTTTAAGAAAAAAAAGTACAAATGAAAATATTTATATTCAATATTTATTGTTTAGAGTTCAAGAAAATGAGTATTTGAATCCAAAGTATATATGGTATTAAATTCCAAAAATTTCACTATACTTTCATGAAAACACCAAAACAACAAATGACTAAGAAAGAAACAAAAACTTGTTAACGAAAAGCCCCAGATTTGAACCGTCGATCTCTGTCGTGGTAAGCTGCCGCTTAACCAATTGCTTCACAAGTCCACTTATCAGAGTTCTCACTTTACTAAGGAAAAACACCAGTGTTCTGAATTTTCTATTTATTACGACAATTAACTCTCCACAAATCTGCTCCACTCGAATTTATCTTTAGATTTAGCAGTTCTATAATTTACACTTCTAGAATTTCTTTAGAATATGAACACAGTCAATGAAACTAACTTGGAACAATTTATTCAGGGCCAGATTTCAAAATTTTGATTGATTGCAAAATTTAAATCGATAGCTGCCGATAACTCAAAAGATGCGTTCTATGCGATTCCGATCTCAACCTTGAATGCCTCAGGGATTTTGTAGCGGATCAAGAAAAATCTAGATCATAACGAATATTTTAAAATACCGCATATACCTAGTGGTATTCTCAAAGTATTTTGTCCCATCCCTTGGAACGTACATTTCGCCTCATTTCGATTTTTATGTTCAGCCTTTTCATCATCTCATTAAATTTTCAAGTGATCGATTCTCGTTGAAGTCCTAAAGGTTGCAATTCCCGAAAGTCAGAAATGTCATTTGGAACTTTCAATGTGACAGGATGATTACTTGGTAAGTATGCTTATGTTTTGTATGTGGACTCATTTTGTTTTACATTGTTTGTTAATACAAGAAAATTTGATTATTTATTTGTTTGTTTTCTTTTCGATTTCAGCAGAGACTGAAGGACTCCTCTCACTGAGATAGCAGCCGATTCCAGATTCCAGGGAATGCCAGATAAGTATTTTCTTAAATTCATTTGTACCTGATTCTTTGTGTTATCTTCTTTTTAGGCTGGCCGTTTCCTGGATACTGAACATTTATAAATTGGAACTTTACACAACTTTACTCTCGTGTTTTATTAATTCATTAAACCATTTCTTGGTCTAGAGGCTATGGAAAAATATTGCCTGTTTTCAACAATCTCTTCATCAAAGTTGGGAGATTCGATGTCAACAATGTGCTCCGCATTCATCGTTTCCTCCTCTTCCTCTGCTGTTAAAGGGACGTTATTCCGAATTAACAAATTATGCAGAACAACACAAGAATTTATAATTGATCCAGTAATCACTGGATCATAGCGAAGCTTCCTCTCCCCTAATAAACACCTGCATAAGTAATATTCCTAGAAGTTTCCACATTTAAATAGTATACACATTTACCAAAATCTGACTTTTAAAAGCCCAATCGTACATTCCACCAAAGACCGAGCCTTCGAATTAACGCTATTAAAATTACTTTCCCTGTCATTTTCTGGGTGGGGTTGAAGAGGGTAACCGGAATCCCCTGTAAATAATGAAAGTTTATATATGGTATTAATACAAAATGTGAACATTATACCAAATATTCCAGTAGTTCGATCACCTCTATCAAAATTAGTCTCAAGGATTGAGTGAACTTGACTATTTTGCCAAATGAAAGAGTCATGACATGATCCTGGATATCGAGCCATTACATTAATTATCCCCATATCAGCTGAGCATATCTTAAAATTAAAATCAAATAAATGGCTGGTATTGTATATTTCCCTTACAATTTGCACGTTCTTTGAATGGATTCCTTTTCTGTTTAAATGTGTAGCTTCCACTTCTTTCTTCAAGCCAGTAAGAGCAACATGTGTGCAGTCGATTAACCCGATCAAACCAGGGATACCCATTTTCTCCAGAAACTTAAAACACAGTGATTTTAAATATAATAAGTTGTATATCATATTACTTACTTTGATTTGGATCTATAAATCTCTTGAGGGAACTTTATATATTATGACATTAGTCTTTCTGCTATTATTTCCGAGACAATTCTAACAAAAAGATACTTTTGACTGAGACGCGTAACTTAAAAAGCCACTGGCGAAAAAATTGAACGCTATCAAAATCTGCAAATGATCAGCTCAATTATAAGTGGTATAATTTTCTTTTCTTTTGAGCCGCCAGGAGGTTAGGTGTTTCAGCTGGATACATTGATATATGATGAAAAAAAAGCCAAGCCTCCTAAGAGCTCAACCTCCCAACAGTAGTAGCTAAAAACGTGCCATACATGTCGGACCTAACAGTAAGCCAAGCTGTTAATAATATAAGGCACGGCAAAACAAGCCAAAAATAGCCAGTCACACTATAACTAACCTTACAATTCGCGCTGACGCCCGCGAGTCCTCGACCGTGACTATAATTGCCGCCGTAAGAGGGAACAATGACGTAAGGGGCACACAGTTATGCACCCACACCACGGAAAATGGCAAAAAACACAAACGCAAGAGAATCAGCAAAGTCAAAACAATCGCGGAACCCAAAAACAATCAACAAGAACAACAAAACAAGCAACCACATGCAAACCAGCGAACACAGAGTCACAAGACTACCCAACAAATTCTCGCCGACAATTGCTTTCCCAGTTGCAAAGCAACGTACTCTCTGCACTCCGCACCTTTAACGGATTCCCACAAAAACAGAGTAAAAACCTCACTTATCTTCGCAGGGAATTTGTTTTTGATCAAATGTGGTAAAAGCCGCAGCATTGATGATTCTTTCGGCCAACAAAAATTCTTGCCACTCCAAATAGATATAACTTATAGAACAAATCAATTTCACTTTCTAATCACTGCACTGCACATTTTTGCATTCGAAACAATTCCGACAATTTTCATGCAATTGCACTGAATTAACTGGCCACGTCCAATGCGTTAATAATAGTTTACATACGTCTCGTATCTCAATAAAGCTCCTTTGTCGAGTACATCACAAAATGATTCCGCTTCTTCCACAATTTAACAATAACAAAAATTAATCAAGAAATAAAAGATTTTTAAAAACCCCAAAAATTCTAGCGACAGTCAGTGCAGACATTTTTTATGTCCTAAAATGCATAATATAATTTTACGTTAATATTTTACAATACTTACTCATAGTTGTATTTTGATTTAATAAAACTACTTGCCCGCACACCCCTGATTTTACTTATATAGTAGTTCCTTCCTAGGGATAATAACCGAATGCAGCAACCTTTCTTATTATTATCTTCCCATCTGCCCCCCAATGATCCTACTTTCCCATCTTCGCATCTACCTATCCACTCAATCTCCTACCTTCCCTTCCCCAATCTTTCCATCCCACATTCCCATTTTCACATCCTCTCATCTTCTCATCCTGCCAGCTTTTTCCCATCTTTCAATCTTCCCATCCACCCATTCCCCATCTTCTCATCCTCCCATCCTCTCGTCTTTCCATCTTCCAATCTTCCCATGCTCCCTTTTTCCCATCTCCCCATCCCCCATTTACCCACTTCCCCTCGTATATAATAATACATCACGAAATCTCCGGAACTATAAATTTGGCAGCTAAGTGCCTTGTAGGACGTAGCTATTCAGTAAGGAAAGATTTTTTGTTGGAAAACCTTTGCAGGTAGCCGGCTACCGGTAGGCTGAAAGAAATGGCGTCATATGACTAATTTTTTAACATTCTTCAAAATTCTTTGTACCAAATTTGACTGCAATACGTTCTTTTCTTTCCAAATAGTATTCAATAGGTTGAACAGCATTTTAGTTTTGCTTTTTTGTTTAGTGTTTTCTTTCCGAATTACCTCAATAATCTAAAAAAAGTTCATTTCCCTAAATTGTTCTGTACTACACTTTAAAGCCACTCACTGCTTCCTTTTCGAATTATGTCCAATAATCTAAATATTCAATAAGGCAACTTGATCAAAGGTTGAGGAAAGAGGGGAAATAGCTTATTTTTGTTTTTTGATTTGGCGTACCATGAAGCTCTTTTGTACAAAATTTAAAGTGATAGAATTCAATACGGCAGTCCTCATTATAATTCCAGAACCCTTTGAGATTTGCTTCCTTAGATGTGTGGAATTACCTTTGCAAGTGGGCAAATTTTCTGCAGTGTTGGCTTATTAATTCTGCATAAATCACCACTGTTATAGATTTCTATATTCTAAAACGGAATAGTTCCAGTTTTACAAAATTGCTCAACAGAAAACTTACTAAAAGTATTCCAAATACTTTTTAAACGTACAATTTATTCATTTAACCGAGAAGAAGAAGATTTTTTTCGATTTTTGCTTCGAGCATGTAGGTATGGAGTGGAACTCAGGCAAAATTTCTGTGGCCAATTTTAAAGTGGTGTGAGCCTACACAAATACTTTGAAAAACG
Source organism: Dasypogon diadema (assembly GCA_006980735.1). NCBI lineage: Eukaryota > Metazoa > Arthropoda > Insecta > Diptera > Asilidae > Dasypogon > Dasypogon diadema. The sequence continues at coordinate 11,460 of QYTT01095665.1, forward strand.
TGCAAAGTAGTAGTTATTATTTTGGCATGGGTAGGCGCAATAATTTTTAGTCCCAACTCTTAGGTGTCTTCAAAAATTTTTTATTTTTTAATGCAAGTCGAGTTTCGCCTGATAACGTTGAACAGTTTTAAGGAAGCCTCCCTCCTCCTTTTTCAACCGGGCTTGGGACCGGGTTCAGCGGAGTTGCGGCGATGGTGGACAATTTATGTATTTCCGAAAGGTTAAATTTTATTGCCCCCGCAAGGCATAGCTATTTTGTGCTGGCACTGAACATTCCTACAAACTTGACAGCTAGTTTGACACTCAACCAACAAACAATCCTGGTTGACACATTAAAATTGGCCATATTTATTTATAATTATATCTGAGCATTTTGTAAAGCTTTCTCTTCGCCATTGGTGAGGTGGTCCACAGGTTGCAGATAGTAGGATAGCCTGCCATATTTTAAGGTGAGGTGGGAATAGTTAATAATTAGCGGTCTGTAATTCGGTACATACCTATTACTTTTCTTCCCTTGCTACATTCTTATGAGCTTACCATCTAGGTCGATTGCATCACACTATAAATCTTGTTCTTGTTGAATGTTTCCACAAAAAACAAAACCTCTCAGCCTTTCAAATTTACAGTCAAAAGAGACAACGACATCTCAAACACAAGGAATATGAAACTGGAAAACACAAAAGCATGTTTTGTTACATATTGCCTCTAATAAGTATATGACACTGTTCAACGTAGAAATAAAATAACTAGAGAAGATGTGCTTGCTTGAGAAATGGCATGTATTTTCTATGTTAACGTGCCACATATGAACAACCTTTTTTCATTTAACTTATAATTCATACTCAGGATTTTTGTGCAGTATATAAGTACTCAAAAAATTTAGAGAGGGTTCTGATCTTGAATCAAGTGTTCTTCCAAACACTACATTGATGACACCGAAACAGAACACAAGCAGGGATCTAGGAAAGAGTCCCTCCAACAGTGGTCAGGTGCCTTCCTAGCAACGATTCAGGTGCAGCTACATTCTAACTGTGTTATTTTCCCACTACTCTAGAAGGGCAGAAGTCCCCGGTACAGAAACCGGCACACACCATCGATAGCACAGGCATACACAGCTGATAGCACCAAGTACTTCACGTTGGTCCGAAATTTGGATCCGGACATCCTCACTGAAGTCCGTAACGTCATCCACAATCCACCTCCAGCCAATAAGTATGCAATACTTATAAAACGGTTGTTGTCTTCTTTCCCGGAGTCTGAGCATAGGAGACTCCAAAAAATTTTGACTAACATTTCTTTGGTTGGAAGAAGGTCAACACAACTTCCCAACCAAATCAGGAAGCAGGCAGTAGGTAGCGTTCCCGATGATATTCTCCAAACACTCTGGATGCAACGACTGCTTTGAAGGCAGTGCCTTCACAGATTCCGCCATTCTAGCCGACAAGATTTCATAGGTTTTAAACTCCGAAGTTCATGAAGTATCATCAGCTTCAACCTCATCTCTCAGGCAGATATCCTGGCAAAGTAGATATACAACTAATAGGCGTTAATTATTGTAATGGTGCTATATAATTGCAATTAGGATCTCCTAGTACTGTCAGCATTTATTGGCATTTATCCAGCTGTTCCTTTTTTTTACACTGGCTCACTGCACTTCATCACTTTGTTAGTGGCAATTTTTTGTGGAATGGTGAAATTGCAAAACCAGCCATTTTGGCGCAGAAAATTTTAATTTCATATTTTTCCTTAAATGAAACCTCATATTTAAATATGTAGTTTTTAATACACCTACAAGAATAAAACTAAATAATCACACGCAAAATTTAGAAGTTTTAGTTTCAGAGAAATGTGTTAAGATTGGGCTCTCCAACAAGCATGCAAAACTATTAGTGAGGTTAGACAAATTAAGGACAAGGAGTCGTTAGTAGATTAAATATCAGCTCAGGAAACATTTAACGTTATCACAAGGCAGTTACAAAACCGCATGCAGGCGTCTTTTAAGCACGTCTTTGGACACGTTTAAGTCGAAGTGTTCCGCAATGCGGTTCACTGCCATACACATGGGTTCATATTTACCGTAGTTAGTTCTGGAGGAGTTAATGTGAAGCAGAGGGACAGTTCTCAGGTTGTGAGTGTTAGCCCTGAAGGAAACCCTGCCCCGGAGCGCCCAAGAGCCAATATTATCGTTCAAGAGCTGGCGAATGAAAACCACGTCGGCAACAACGCGTCGCCTCTCCAGAGAGGCCAGGCCGTTAAGATTTAGACGCTCGCGATAAGGCGGAAGGATCATGGGATCGTTCCAAGGCAAATCTCTGAGAGCGAATCTAACGAATCTACGCTGAACCGACTCGATGCGTTCGACGTGCACGGCATAGAAAGGATTCCATACCTGAGACGCGTGCTCAATCAGTGGTCTGACGAATGAACTGTATAATGTTAATGAAACCTGCCGGTCGGAGAACTCCCTAGACCAGCGCATAATGAAACCAAGCATGGAATTACCCTTGTAAACTATGTGGTTGATATGGGAAATAAAATCAAGTTTTGGGTCAAGCCTCACGCCAAGGTCGACAACAGACTGCACGCGAAGGATGTTGGCCGCGGCAAATGCGTAGTCGTAGCTAATAGTGTCGCGTCTTCTAAAGAATGACATAACCTCGCACTTGCGTATGTTGAGCTCCAAGTTGTTGTGGCCGCACCAAGAATGGAAAACATTCAAGTAATCTTGAAGATAAGCGCAGGCGTCGATATCATTGATGAAGGAAAATATCTTCATATCGTCAGCATAGATGAGCCCATTAGAATGTCTCAAAACATGCACGACATCGTCAATAGAAAGGACAAAGAAAAGAGGACCCAGATAACTACCCTGGGGCACCCCAGACGTAGCCTCTATGATTCTAGACCGAACACCGCGAAAGAGCACCTGATATGACCTATCAGACAGATACGACTGAACCCATCTCAAAAATAGGGTTGGAAAACCCAGTTTCTGTAATTTAAATAGAATAACAGAATGCTACAGTCTGTCGAAGGCCTTGCTGAAGTCAGTATAGATGCAATCAGTTTGGAAATTATCTCCGAAACCGCTTATTGTCTTAGAGGTAAATTCTAATAAGTTTGTTGTAGTGGACCTGCCCGATACAGAACCGTGCTGATTTGGTGAAAGAATATTTTTACATTGCGGGGACACCTGAGAAAGAACTATCGACCCCAACAATTTGGGTATGCAGGATAACTTCGCTATAGGTATGTAATTAGAAATCTTATTCCTACTACCCTTCTTGTGAATAGGAATAATGAAGGAGTTCTTCCACAATTTAGGGAAACATCCACCATTGGGGAATTATGGAAGAGAATGCGCAGGGGAACAACAAAGGCAGGGGAACAACAAAGGCATCGGAACACGTCTTAAAACTGCAGGGGGCACTCCATCAGGACACGAAGTGAAATCGAGGGCCAACTCATTGATATGGGAAAGAATGAGTTCATCAGAAACAACTGGAGATATGTCAGCCGCACATGGATGGCTATCAATGTGCGCGAAGTTATCATCATCCGGTTCGAAGTTGGAAGATACAAATGCACTTTCAAAAAATGCGGCAAACATGTTGCAAATCTGATGTGCATCATTGCTAGATTGCCCTTCAAAGGACATGGATGTGGGGTAATTGTCAACTTTCTTCTTAGTGGTGACAAATTTGTAAAAAGTACACGGATCACTGAATAAGTTATCCCGAATATTAGCAATATACTCTTCGTAAAGAGAACCGCTGATGGTCTGATGGGTCCCCAGTCCTGAGAAAGGCCTTCCATAGTTTGTTCCTCCTATTCCTCAGGGCCCTCAACTCTCTGCTAAACCACGGAGGTAAGACTGTAGGTGACCTTTGACGCTCGAAAGGAACACAGGTGGTAAACACTTCAAAAATTTTAATATAAAACATGCTGACGTCAACATCAATATCACCACTACTGAGCAAAGCACCAAAATCGATAGACGCAAGTCTACTCGACAAGATAGCGAGGTCTGCTTTTTTAAAGTTAAATGAGAAATTCATTTCAATGCTCCGGCTAGCAACCCCCGCTTCGCAACAAACTGTAACAAGAAGAGGGGGGTGATACGAATCGACAGTTGATAGAACAATTGAACTAGGTTCAACCATTACGCAACTTGAGTCCGAGGAAAAAATGAGATACAGTGTTATAATGCCGAAATCAATAATTTAAATTACAAGTAATAACAACTCTTTCCTCGCCCAAACAAGACATTTATTCCTTAACATATTTTTTTTTCTAAAGCATATCCCATGAAATAATCATTCCCACATTATTCAAGTTTAATATTTCAGTTTCATTTCCTCCCCGACAAACAATTCCTAAGAATTTCCTCCCTAACAAACAATTCCTAAGAACTGCAAGTTTAGATCTTCAGTTGCATTTCCTCCCTAACAAAAATTCTTGAGAATTGTTTTCATCCAGCGTGAGAATCCAAATCAGCAATTTTCCTCCCAACCTAATTATTCCCGAACTTTTAAAAAGTAAAGTCGCGGCAGTCGATGAGATCTTTATCCTTAGTACGGTCACTTGTATAGCGGGCGTTTTAGAAAAGTTCATAATAAGAAAGCAAAAGTTTATAAAGTGTGAGATTGTGGATTAGCAGAGTAATAAAAAGTGCATCAAAGAAGAAAGTGCAGTTTTATTGGTTTAAAATATTTTTTTTTATGCCCAATTCGCTCGGGCAAGATAACTATACAGCTGCCTCCCCAAAACATTTCGGACGCTACTCAACTGGTGAAAACCCATGGAAATAAGTCCATCGAGAAATTGATTTTCTCTGGTTGAGAGGTTGCCATCGGGGAGGTAGTCGTCGTCATCTTCATTATATACCCATTGAACATTGGCTAAATTGAAGTCACCAAGGAGAACAATTTCGTCATCAGAGCTCATCATATCGTAGATATGATTCAAATAAAGATATCGAAAATACTGCGACAATTCTCGTCTAATTGGTTAATCATGTTAGGTGGAATTTAGCAACAGATAAAATACAAGTTTTGTCTTGCAAGGGAAATCTTAAGAGCCAGAAGCTCCACGTCAAAATCAGTTGGAAAGGTTGGAAGTGTTAATGCAGTACAATTCAAATAGGCCCTGCACGCCACTAACACACCACCACCACCACGAACCTCGGAGTCAACATATCTGTCCCTACGAAAAACTTGATAGGACTGATCAAAAATTTCAGTATCAGTGAATCCCTGGTGCAGCCAGGTCTCAGTTAACGCAATAATATCAAAGCAGCACGAGAGCGAAGCCTGAAAAATATCACGGGTTTTAGTTCTTATTTCCCTTAAATTTTGGTAGTAAAGGGAAAGCGTTCTTAGTTTT